>WWET01000289.1:381784-424517 GCA_011038615.1 Limnodynastes dumerilii
ATATATATATATAGACTGAGTTTATTGGTTAATGTAGCAGATAACCGACATTTCAACCACATGCAAACGGTTTTTATCAGGGTATGCAATATATATGTTATGCATTGTGATGAGTAAAGTAGTGAGATGCTGTCTCCTGTGTAGACAGAGCCACAATAGTTAGATTCAGATGATTTATTTAAATAATGCCAAGATTTCAAACACAAAACAAAAAAGGCAAAATAAATCCTAGTCTGTTCAACTCCTATTAAATATATACAGGTCTCCCTGCCTTATTGTGTAGCACTTAATGTACAAATCAAACAACAAAGTTTAAAAATCCTTTGGTGTCTCTTAATAGTGGTATCATGCCTCATGTACCCAGGATGGGAGTATGAGTGACTATCCTGATATCCTTTTAACACCTGCCACAGTTACCCTTACTTACTTACTTACTTAACTAAGCTAACCTGACTTCAGGCTAGAAGTCTTAAAGACTGGAAATGGGCCTGATGGCTCCATAACCACTATACATAACCTCAGGAACCCTTTACTGGATTTTAGCTGGTAAAGCCAAACTGCATTAACAAACTGTATAAACCAAACATTTTTCCTGGTGTTTTTAAAACTTATTGGTTTGAAACCTGCAACATATGTAGCAGCCCTGCATAACCATCCAAATGTTACTGTGTCTCACCGATCCAAAAATTTTCTTTGGTATATTCCATAGAAAAGACCTACTGACTTCACCAGTGAAACACTATTTCTTTGCTGTGTTGTGGGATGGTCGCAGGAATGTAGTTGCTTTAGGAGGACCCTGTAAATAGGCATTCCCATGTCTACATCAGTGGTTCCTAGTACCCTTCGCACAATCTGCTATAAAGATCAATACTTACTAATTCACATAGGCCTTTGAGTTAGGGTTAAAGCAAAAAAAATAAAGTGGGGTAAGTTTGCCTCCAGACAAATCATATTGCAATTCAAAGGTTGTAAATTGGTTAATTAACGTCTAAATGGCTGACAAATACATGTCAGCATTCTCTAAGAACTCAGTCCATACAATTTAAGTTTCCATCCCATGAAATATCACATGCTTTTGCCAAGGTGTGGCATTGCTTTGCATCAGGTCCAGTGTCTGTAGAGGCTGGCAGTTCTTGGAATATTAAACAGATTTATAACAAGTACTGAATGGTTTTCTTTTGCCTAAAAGACATCAACTAATTTATTAGTTGTATTATTTTAAAGTAAATATTCCAGAGTAATTAGACCAGGAGTGAAGACGCAATGGCTATGCTTTCTAGTTTGTCAGGGTTACAGTTTACTCCTAAAATCTCATGCTATATAAACAAATATATAAAATTAATATTATGTTATTGTTATGGAAATCCACACGCTCAGGTGCAGAGTCTAACCGAGAGCCAGATGTTGAATGGAGCCACTGATGGTAAGGACAAGCTCTAGGCTGGTTGCGACCCTAACAGTAGTCCCTGAGAGGAAGGATGGTAGGAGCAGCAAAGATGAAGAGATTACATGCTAGGCATAAAAAGAGAACCCTCCAATGAAGGATCCAGCAGAGCCCAGGCAAACACAGAAACTGCAACAAGGACTGGAGACAAGGGAAAACCCGAAGAGGGCAGAGAGAGACCTAGGACGAGACAAGGACTGGAGAAGGCATGAAGCACACAAACTGAAACAAAAAAAACAAAGCAAGAGCTTCAGGTTATAGGACACTGACACCGCACAAGGTACAGGAGCTGGCAACATGGGACACACTAAAAGCAGTAGTAGCAATGATTTACTGATGGCTATTTACAGAGAGGCTGGCCAGTCAGTATGCTTGATTGATCCAGCCTGCCTTTCCTTAAAAAAATGCCTGTATTCACTTTTTTGTAGTAAATTTATTAGTCTTTTTTTTTTGCCTCCAACCAGACATCTGTAAAAACAAAGGGGTTAGAAATTGTATAACATAAGTAAATAATGAAACATAAATAATTTTTCTACCAAATTGTTTTAATGTAACATACTAAGGCCCAAAAATAAATACATGTTATTAGTCTTAGACATGACTAGACATGTTTAAAGATAAAGAGAAAAACTGTTAATGATAATATTAATTATTAATATTAAGAGGTAGAAAATATGAAAACGTGCTAAAATAAAGTTGTGATTAAGAAGGAAAACCATAGTGTGCTAATTTTACAATTATTAACTATATAAGAACTTTTTTTTTTAATCTTGGCACATTATCAGTGTCTTACTGTAAAACACATGCAAGTTAAAGGAATAAATCAACTGGGATTTAAATGTTAAATAAACACAGAAGGTCTATTTAAGTGTAAGTAAACATATGGGCAATTCTCAAGGCTTCTAATGCTTTTAAGAACCTTTTAATAACGCTCTTTTATACAGCATGGTAATGAGGCTTGCATCAATATGCCAGACAAAAAACTGGATAACATTTTTTTATTTTTAAGTACACTTTGTCAAAAAGTTAATTTTGTAGTACAACTTATTTGAATATATTGGGCCAGATCCCGAACTAAATCATTAGTACTTACTGCGCATGCGTGCGGCAGATGTTACGGCACGTAACTCAGAGCATACAGGCAAGGCACGTAACAGCAGCGTAACAACGCACGAAGGGGCGTGCCAGCCATACGACACCCATAATTCGTAGGCGGGGTGAGGTATTTAAATAGTACAGTATGGGCGTGCTTAGGCTTGTAAGTACACGTAGGTGGGTAGGCGTAAAAAAGCGAAAGTACGTACATGCAAAGGTAGTGCCTAGGGGAGTGCTTAGAAAGTATGCTAGTGTAAACACGCTACGCTATAAAACGTATCAAGCGTGTAGGTCTGGATTCAGCCCATTGTTTTCACTATACTGGATACAATATGTCAATTCAATTTTATACAATTCCGTTTTCAATCATTCATTTATTCATTCATTCTTACTATTAGAACATCACTGTTTATCAGCTTCAGTTCAACTTTGGAAATAAAAATTCTTAAAGTCCCTGTATGTGTTAAGATTCACATACACTCTCACTCACGTAAGATGACTACACACTAGAGAGAATTTTGAAAATCGCATGAAGTCCCTGATAATATTTACTATTTTTCATCTAGAGTTCAATAGACGAAAAAACAATATCAGCGCCATACACTACAAAAATATCAGCCAATAATCATAATAAACTGTGAAAAACCTCAGATTTTTTACCTTCTTTTATTGCATAATGGGCTATCCTGAGCATGGGGCAGATCTAAGTTCACTGCAGGAACTTGTCATAATAAACTTCCTCTTGACGTTCCCTCTATTGTTTTGTACAGAGATAGATCAGCATAAGTAAGGTTGCGGAATGCTCGCTCTGTCTATTGTGTCATTGATACGGCAGGAGAGAAAAAGCTGGAATCGTCATCGTCAATTGTTGGACGAAGGTATAAATGAAGAAGTCAGATGCTTGGTTGCATAGGGAGAGGAATTAGTAGCAGAAAGAGAGAAGTAGTGATGTCCCTTTATATAAATCATTGGTACGCCCTCACCTAGAATACTGCGTTCAGTTCTGGAGGCCATATCTCCAGAAAGACATAAATACATTAGAGACTGTGCAAAGAAGAGCAACTAAAATGGTCCATGGCCTTTGTAACAAATCATACCAAGAAAGGCTAGAGGAACTAAACATGTATAGCTTGGAGCAGAAAAGGGAGAGGGGGGACATGATAGCAGCTTTCAAATACATCAAGGGTTGTGACCGGCTAGAGGAGGGTACCATTTTTCAAAAGAAAAGGTGTAATAGAACACGAGGGCATGGATACAAACTGGAGGGTGGTAGATTCAAAGGAAATGTGCGGAAATATTACTTCACTGAAAGGGTGATAGATAAATGGAATATTCTCCCATCTGAGGTGGTTGAGGCCAATACAGTAGAACAATTTAAACATGCTTGGGATAAATATAAGGGTATCCTAAATTGTAAACCAAATTGAGGGTAAATAAGGTCTAGGGTCAGTATAGTTTTCAATAAACAAATGGGCAGACTAGATGGGCCATGTGGCTCTAATCTGCCGTCACTTTCTATGTTTCTATGTAAGAAGAGAGAAGTATTCTCTCATATGTCCCTTGTTCAGTAAATTTGGGATAATAATCCGGATGACATTTGAAACATTCTCAGGATGGACGATGAGACATTTCTCTACCTGCTTGATGTAGTTTCTCCCTACATACAACAGCAGGACACAAGGCTGAGGATGGCCATCACAGCAGAGCAATGCCTCGTGGCATCCCTGTGGATTTTGGCAACAGGACAGTCTGAAGATTTAAAGTTCAGCTGTGCCATTTCTGCTCAGGCTTTGGGAAGAATTATACCAAAGACCTGCAAGGTTTTGTACTTTAAAAGGGGAATATTTTAAAGTATATAAATCTAAAACATTAAACCATTGATACATTTTATAATATTTAAAAAAAATATTTTAATATTAAAAAAATTAGCACGGTTTAGGTTTGTGTAATATGCTTAAATTTTGCACTGTTTTTATGTGAAATAGTACAAATTTATTGCACAGTTTTTGTTTGTGTAAGTGAATTAACACATAAGCGGTAATCAATTTGTAAACTTTATATAATGGCACTTTAAAACACATAAAAACAGAATAAATAGTATAAAACAATATAAATATGTATATTGAAATATGAAAAATAGAAAGATAAATATATTACAAATATAAAAATATAAAACTACAGAAGCGCAGCGGAAATTAGCACTGCGCATGCTCAGATCAGGCACGTTGCTGCATTGCTCCCCTTGCGCCTGTCTGTGCATCTGTGTGTTGTGTGCTCGTGGAACAAAGTTTTCCCTTATATTAAAATGAGAAAAGGGACATTTAACTCATTTAAATAGGTCATAGGAACAGTTAATTTTCAATAGGAAAATGGCCCTATATGTAATACAAACACTGATCTACACATTGTAATAATATAACACTGAAAATATATGATTACTTAACTGTTTACAAGATATTTCTGCTGTTAAAATAATATATATATTTAAAAAATGTATGCCAGAATAGAAGCAGAATACCGCTTCTGTACACAGGCATTACTGTAAATCATATAGGAAGACTTTATAGGGGTGTTTAAAGACTGAAAATGGTTAAACTTAAAAAAAAACTAAAGCATTTAAAACATCGTAAAGGGGCAAAGACTGGCAGTATAATCCACAGCCTCTGCACATATGGCTCCGTTTTGCCCCTTTTCACTACGTCCTATCCAGAGTTATGTGTTTTGGCAGTAACTCTGGATTCGACGTAGAATGCTTGCGCACTCTGGATCAGCTCTGTTATGTGACCCATGGTGTCCCTTTGCTAAGTTGCATTACAATGAAAAGAAAACTCAATAATTATTTTAGAAAGACAGCTATACACTGTTGTTAGAAATCTTTGTGATATCCATTAAGAAACTTACCTTTCCTTATGCCACATAAAACAAGCATGACCGAGCAATGATCTGTGCATTATTACTACACCGCCTTTCCACCTAAAAATTTCATAATAATTGTTATTTGTTGAATATATAAAGTAAATTCAAGCTGAGTTAACAGTTATTAGTATACTTGCTTGTGTGACTGGCCCATCTTTCAATTATCCTGAATTGTCACAAAAATATGTCACTCAGGTAAGTATTGTGACAGAGGACCGGATTCAGACCCCCGCATGCTTTTCGTGCGTGCGGGGGTCTGAAATTACGCAAGACAGAGGGGAGTGCACACCCTGTCACTTCCCTCTGTCGTGCGGGCTTTATGGCAGCTTACGCTGCCATAAGCCTACCTTAACTGCGGCGTGCGGATCAGCGGTCCGTGCGACCGCTGATCCACTACAGTGTGGGAGCCCCCTCCCACACTGTACACTCACCATGCTTCCCCCCGCCCGCTTTAGCGGGGTTGTGCTAATCAGCAGCACCTGTGCTCTCCTGATATAAGTGTTTCAAGGACAGAGGGTCAATGCTCTTGATGGCGGAATAGCTGCCCAAGAGATAGACCGGGTGCTGAGTTACGATAGGGACACTGGAGCACTTGTAGAGTCTTTGGACTATGCTGTGACACTTACACTACTGCACTGCTGTAACCAACTTGCTGATGGTGATGCTAATGACCTGTTATGCTGTTTGCCTGCTACAAAATAAAGAAATTTACTTAATATCATCCATATGATGATGTATCACAGTATGTTTGCAAGTGTAGAAAATACAAATTAAATTACCAATTACATATAAGGATTAATAATTCAAATTCTAATTCAATCTCATAAAAGGTGGTAATGAACACATAGCAATTCAATACAACATCATTATATAGGCTTCTTCTATATATGCTTGAATGCAAGTCTTTTGAGGGTGAATGAGCTGTGGCAGATCATCTTAACAAGTATTTGTGTTCAATATTCAAAAAAGCAATAGAGGGGAAGGGGCTTTTAAATGGGAAAGCTATTAATACAATGGGAACAATTACTAGTAAGGAGCAGGTATTAAAGAACTTTCAAAGTTGAAAGTTGACAAATCAATGGGACCAGATGGGATACATCTGAGGATAATGAAAGAGGTTAGAGGTGTTCTGGCAAAACCATTAACTGAATTATATCAGTCACTAATAACTGGGGTAATTCCGTTGGACCGGAAAATAGCAAATGTTGTTCCTCTGCATAAAAGTGGAAGTTTGGAAGAAGCAGTAAACTACCGCTTAGTGAGTCTATCATCAGTAGTAGGGAAATTGATGGAAACACTGTTAAACACTGTTAAAGGAACAAATTGTACAGTATCTTAAATCCAGTAACTTACAGCATCCCAAGCAGCATGGATTCACTGGGGAAAGATCATGTCAAACAAATCTTATTGAGTTTTTTTTACTAGGTCAGTAAAGTATTAGATAAAGGGGGAATTGTAGACATAGCTTATCTAGATTTTAGTAAGGCTTTTGACACTGTACCACATCGTAGACTGTTAAATAAGATAGAAACTTTGGGATTAGACTTAAAGATAGTTGCATGGATATGATCTTGGTTACAGGATAGACAACAGAGGGTTGAAGTAAATGGAATCCCTTTGCTAAGGTAACCAGTGGAGTATGTGAGGGTGGCATTTTTCAAAGGAAGAGGTGTAATAGAACATGAGGGCATGAAGATAAACTGGAGGGTGGTAGATTCTGAGGAAATGTGCGGAAAAATTACTTTACTACAAGGTTGATAGATAAGTAGAATAACCTTCCATTTGAAGTGGTTGAGGCCAACCCAGTAGAACAGTTTAAACATGCTTGGGATAAATATAAGGATATCCTAAATCTCAAACTAACTTGAGGGTAAATAGGGTCTAGAGTTAGTATAGTTTTAAATAAACAATTGGGCAGATTGGATCGGCCATGTGGTTCTAATCTGCTGTCATTTCTGTGTTTTTATGTTTCTTAAAGTTCAGAGATTGTCACAACCAGTGCCTGCAGTGACCTATCTCCACCACCACCAAGGGCCCTCCACGCTCTCTCTAGCTCCAGTCACAGTCTTGCCTGATTGTCTGCAGTCCAGCTCTGTGGCTACATCTGATGTCTACAGCTAATTAATCGGAATTCCTGACACCTGCAAGACCTGTTTATTACCAGCAAGTTCTAATCCTCCCTTGCTGGTTCATTGTTGTCTGTCCTAGTCTGTTTGACTCTGCCCTTCAGGGAGAAGCTGTCTCAGGGAGTGTTCCAGCTCCCTATGGCTTGGAGAACCCCTTGATTCAAGTCTGTCTGCCTAGCATTCTGACCTGCCTGACTTACCTGAACTACTGCTCCCAGCATCACCCTGCAAGCCTGTCCAGTTCTACTCTGTAATCTGGTCTCAGCCTGACTGTGCAATCCAGTTCAGTCAAACCTGTGTGGTCCAGCCAAGCCTGTGCAAACCTTCTTCAGTTCAAGCCTGCTGTTGCTTTCCAGTTCAAGCCTGCTGTTGCTACCAAGTTCAAGTCTGCTGTTGCCATACAGTTCAAGCCTGCTGTTGCCATACAGATCAAGCCTGCTGTTGCCATACAGATCAAGCCTGCTGTTGCTATCCAGTTTAAGCCTGCTGTCGCCATACAGTTCAAGCCTGCTGTTGCTATCCGGCTCCAGCCCAGCTCCAACCCAGCTGACCTGAAATTCGGCTCCAGTTTTGCAAGCCTTCTCCAGGACAGCTTTACACCAATAGGCCTGGTAAGCCACACTATTCACTATACTGTTTCCTGCCTTGCTGAACTGTTCAGCTACCTGTCCCATTCTGGCTCAGTCCAGTCCTGCCAAAGACTCCTTGAACTCTGTTTGTTTTGCCTTTGCCTACCTGTCCCAGTCCGGCGAAGTCCGGTCCTGCCAAAGACTCCTTGAACTCTGTTTGTTTTACCTTTACCTACCTGTCCCAGTCCGGTGCAGTTCAGTCCAGCTAAAAGACTCCTTGAACTCTGTTTTGCCTTTGCCTACCTGTCCCAGTCCGGCGCAGTCCTGACTAGCCAAAGACTCCTTGAACTCTGTTTGTTTAACCTATTGCCTTGCCTGTCTCAGTCCGGCATAGTCCGGTCCTGCCAAATCCTGTACACATATACTTTTACAGTGCCGCAAATTTATTACTGCCCCCCTCCTGAACTCCTGTACTACCCACCTTGTTTTGCAATAAACCTTGTTGAATTTACAGAGACTCCATGTTCATGACAGAGATGTCCCAGCTGCAACATTTGCAGTAGAACAAATTATTCTCTGTGCATCTGATACATAGTTTCTAACCAATAATGAGTAGATGAAAAGAGAAGTATATATCTTATTGCAAATGTGCTGGATGAGTGGGATAAGAGCTGCAAACACAGACGTGTTTCTGCAGTATAGTCCACTGCAGCCGAGAACACTTCTAAAGCTCTTGGTATGTGATTAATTGCTTAGGCTATATTAGCATTAGAAAGCATACATAAGCATAAACAAAAGCAAAAAAGATCATAGCAATATGTAACTAGCAGAAATAGGGGAACTATATATAATAGGTAAAGAATATTATACATTTTTAAACAGGTTATTTTTATAAATATTTGAAACTTTATGTTTTTATGTGCAAAAACATTTAATAGAAAGAAAATATAATCATTCAATTATATATTTCTATAGTTAGTAATGATTATGAATAATGTATGATAATTATATACTGTATTATAACAAAGAAACAACAGTAGAGGAGTCATATTTTAAAGTGGACCTCTTATCCCCCCCATCATTTTCCTAGCCCTGCCCACAAGCTTACACTCTATAGGACAGTGGGCTTGATACATAAGGGCAAGTGCTATATATCACACAATGGAACCAGTCAGGGTGTATGGTAATAGTGCTCTCAGTGCTCTGTATGATCCAGCCACACAGTAGTTTTAGTAACAGAGATGAGGGAATTTTAGAATAGAGAGAGAGAGAGTGCGGGTTTGTGTTAATAATGTAAAAGATAGGAAGAAGTGGTTGTTAATATGGTACATAAAGCTTAGGAAGGTTGAGGAATTTGATAAGCTTGTCTAAAGAGATGAGTTTTAAGGGAGCGCTTGAAAGTTTGTAGAGTAGTGGATAGTCTTAATGAGCGAGGAAGGTTATTCCAGAGAGTGGGTGCAGCCTGGGAGAAGTCCTGTAACCGGGAATCAGAGAATTTATGAAGTGCAGAAGAGAGTTGTAAATCTTGTGATGATCTGAGAGAATGAGCTGGGATATATCTTGAGACAAGTGAGGATATGTATGCAGGTGCAGTCTTGTTTATGGCTTTGTCTAAGACATTGGTTTTGTATTAATGTATGTGATAAATTTAACATTAAATAATGTAAGCTTTATATTTGATTGTTCCTCTGTTTAGTTGTAGACCATGGAGAGACCACCAGCTACATATAAAGAATTTTTGGATCTCAGGCACTTGGTAAGAAATGTAAATAATTTTACAGCAGATTTAGGGAGCTTTTAGTCTTGGCACATTAAAAAGTAAATTCTTAAACAATACATATTTGGAAAACACTTACTGCAGCCCATGCATAGGTCTTAGACATATATAAACTATTTCCACTTACTAGATCCCTTTAATATAAACTTTATGCTTTACAGAGGTGTAAAGTTTAGATAAGTGCTTTTATTGCTCTCTGCTATGCTCTCCAAGTAGTGTTTAAAAGATATACTTAAATTAGACCACTCATTTTTCTTAAAGCATCAGGGATGATAAAACATACAGCATTGACATTGTATTGTAGACATATACAATGTTTCTATTTATATTATTTTGTCACATGAAAACTATATTTACTTACAATATAATGCTACATTTTTAAAATGTTGTACTTAAAAATCTAATGACATAGAGTTGTTACCCTCTTTTATCCCATAACCCAGATTAACAATTTTTTTTTGTATAAAAAACGATTTATTAAAAATAATTATGTTTTCCATCGGAATTAATCATTTTCCATAAACTGTGGCTTCACACATAAAATAAAAAGTTAACAAGTGTTGAGTTAACTTTACTTCACTGTGAAAATATAAATGGTTTATTTGGATGCTGACATGGGCCTGGATTCAGAGCTGCACATACACCTTTTTTAGGTGCAAGTGTAGACCTGAGCAAAACCAAGTTGAACTGCAAGGGGAGGCAAATTTACATTGTGAAATCAAAATTATATAGCTTATATAAGAGGTGAAGTTTAATAGCTTGAAATTAGATTCTCCTGGGCTAAACCATGTTGATTGCATGGTAGTCATATTTCATCTGTTGCAAACAGTATTAGAGTTCACAGGTGATGTTTCCTATCCCAAGTCTAAATAATAGTGTGATAGTAAAGCTGGTCAGTGTCTGTGTGCAGTAAGCAATTCAAAGATATATCCCTGCATGCAAAGAATACAATTAACTTGACTACCCCTGCAATCAACATGGTTTAGCCCAGGAGTAACTAATTTCAAGCACTTACTTAAGTCTGGATCCAGCCCATTATGCAGATTTACATGTACATTTAAGTGCTTATGCAAACTAAATGCATTGATTAGTCAATAACAACCAGTAGAGTATAACTGGGGTTAACCAGCTTGAACACCAAGCCCTGGATTCTGAGTTTGGGAGTAAGGGTAAAACAGGTGCAAGTATACAACTCGGCTATACCATTTTGCAAAATGAGGGGTGCTCATTAATCTTAAACCTTTAACATGCAGGGAAAATACATTACTTTTGCACACAGAACTCAAATACTGAATAGCTTTATGTTTAATCTATGAAACAGAGTTAAGATAAGAAGTCTGGATCCAGCCCAATATGACTATTTTTCCCCTATCTTTTGCTGAACAGGTAAATTGGCCAGAATATACTTTCATAGAAGATAACCTTCCTGAAGAAGAAACACCATTCATTAAGTATTCAGCAAGCATGATAAAAGAGGTGCTCTTAAAAAATGTCCCTCTTGACACGACAGTTTTTGCAAACTTGGAAGAAAGAATTGGTAAAGATGCTTTGCTTGTGAATAACTATGCTTCCCAGTTGTTATGTTCCCCGGCATCAAACAATCATCTGTATTCATCAGCTGGAAGTAAGTGGATTTAATTATTGTTATTCAATGTCAAATAATTCTGGCTAGAGCCAGGAGAGAAATAGGTTGTGCCACTGTGACTAGCACAGCGGCATGTAACGATTTGATTGGTGGTCATAATTAGTGGAGAAAACACTTTGATCAGCTGCTAAACAGTGTTAAAAAAAAATAAATGTTATCTATCTATCTATCTATCTATCTATCTATCTATCTATCTATCTATCTATCTATCTAATCTATCTATCTATCTATCTATCTATCTATCTATCTATCTTACCATTCTATCTGTAAAATAGAATGCTGAAACATTAGTTGCACACATTTGCAAATATGAAAAGCCACTATCAAGTCCTTTCTGCTATGGTGGTCCTAACTCTAAACAGTGAGAGTTGCTATAATGGGTCATATATCATGTGTTTTTAAATTAAAAGCTTAACACACCTAGATGACCCCTTAAGGGCTCTCACTGTTTAGATTAGGACCACCTCAACAGAAAAGCCTTGAAAGTGGCAGGAGGTGGCTTATCATTTATTTGCAAATGTGTGAAACTAATGTTTCTGCATTTTATATTACAGATAAATGACAAGTTAGTTAATAGGTTGTTACTGGTGGTACTGGTTAATAAATGTGCCTCAGCAGTTTTTACTTTGCTTGTATATATGTCAGTGTTTGTGTATGTATGTTTTATTACTTACTACAATTTCATATTTTATTTCTTTTTTTACTACAATTTCATATTTTATTTATTTTATTGATTTCAGCTATCTTTACCGAAGTTGACATAAGTGGACTTTCTACTAAAAGTCAAGAACTAGTGCAGGTAATAAATAATTTTCAAATGTAATACTTATCTTATAAAAATGAATTCGTTAACATTCTTTATAAAGCCAATTTACAGTTAATGGGGTAGATCCAGAACTACGTGTGCAATATGTTTCCACGCGTAACGTATTTTCGCACGCGTATGTTCTATACACTCCCCAAGGCACACCGCTTGATTGTACGTAATTCACCGAGTTCCGCTTCCCAAACCCTACCTTAACTTTTTTCACGTAACAGCGTACGTCCGCTAACGGACGTATAGACTACGTGAACGTACGCCGCTTAGCACACCTATACTGTACACTTTACATACAAACCTCCACCTACTTCACGTAAAACTAACGTATTGTTCACTCACGTAAGTTTGGCACGCCCACACGTAAGTATTTACGTGACAGTTACATAAATGGCACATACGTTCACAATGAGCGTATTTTCTATGGTGCACATGCGCAGTACTTTTACGTCTCCGCCACCCGTAAATTTGCTCCGATGCGTTGTTCTGGATCAGGCCCAGTGGCGTATCTACCATGGGTGCAGAGTGTGCAGTGCACACGGGCCCCCGCAGACAAGGGGGCCGCCCGTGGCACTCACCCTGCACCCAATGGAAGATCCCAGTACCACTATTTCTGTACAAACTGTGACGGTCTCCAGCAGCCTTCCGTTCCCAACAGTGCACTGCGCGCGGGTGTCACATGGGGATGTCAGGCGTGCGTGCACTGCGCAGCCTCATGCTCCTCTTCTGTTTGCAGAGCGTGAGGCTGTGAAGTGCACTGTTGGGAATGGAAGACTGCTGGAGACCGTCTCCGTTTGTATAGATATGGATGGGGTTGAGAAGAAGAAGAGGGGGGCCCGTCTTGGGAGGGGGGGGCCGTCTGAGGAGAAACGCCCCTAAACCTTGCCACAAAATTCTACAAAGAGAAGGGAAGAGGACAGGAGCGCTTCATAGTGCATTACAACATTTTATTCTTTGGTCGCTTGTATGCTAACAACATACTGAATCACAAAGATAAAACAGCAAATCAACCAGTCAGGGTATACTCGCCGGCTGTGTCTGAGGAGGAGGAGGGGGGGCCCGTGTGGGGGTCTGCACACGGGCCCCTTCATTTCTAGAAACGCCCCTGATCAGGCCCAATGTTGGTAAAATTATTATTATTGTTTATTTATAAGGTGTCTGCAGCACCGTACCAAATGCAACAACAAAATACAGTACAGACACACAGGGTAGGGATAGACAACACACTACATAATAAAATATTATATAAAAATAAAAATATCACAAACATACAATAGAGTTCATTGAGAGGTTAAGAGGGAGCAACCAGGTGGGGACGGGGTAAAAGGATAGTAGCACGGGACAAGAGGGTACGATGTGAGAGGGGAATGGTGGAGGAGGGAACAACACTAGGATGGAGGGTCCTGCTCACGTAAGCTAACACACTAATGGGAGGGATTAATTTACAGGAGACATAAGAAGGGGGAAGGAAGTGGACCTCTGGTGTGAGTGGAGGAGAGGGGTAAGGATGGAAAAGAGGGACAGATGTAGGATGCAGTGAGGATGTTAAGTGGAGGAGGGGTAGGCTAATTTGTATCATAATTCATTACATTTAATTTGCATATGCTTATTTACTAATGTAATTAAAGGAAGTTGATCCACTATGTATATCTGGCACCAAGTAATGGGCATACAAAATGTAGATGATCATAACAGACCTTAAAAGGGCACTCAGAGTCACATTAAATCAATAAATGTGTTAAAATGCTCTCATTTAGTATTACAAAACAGGTATTAAATTGTTGTATTTAACAAATAACTTTGGATTCAAGAGTCAGTTATACTCTGAATAGTGTCATTAATCTGGTGTTTGTATACACCGATGTTTGTAGACACTGTGTAGTAGATCCAGAACTAAGTACGCTAGCGTATATACTCTAACCGTATGCGTGTGGCAGATAGTGTGCCACGTAACTCTGAACATACATACCAGGCTAGTGTTAAAAGCGTGACTACGTACGAAGAGGCGTGCCAACTATACGACACCTGTGATTATGATTCGGAGGCAGGGTGAGGCATTTAAAGGAAACACTAGGTTTGATACGTATATGTAGCCTGTACGTGCGTCAGTACTTACACTGTGTAAAGTTAAGGTAGGGTTCGGCAAGTGTAAATCAGCCAAAGTACATACGAGCGAGGGGAGTGCCTAGGGGAGTGCATAGTAAATACACTACGTCTTGAAACTTAATGGAAATGTAGCTCTGGATCTGGCCCTGTATGAGTTATTTGTGTTTAATATTTTTGCCCTCTGCATTACAAGTCAATGTAAAATGAAAATAAATTGTATATATTAACACATCTCTATTGATTTAATGTGACTCTGAGTGTCCTGTTAAGGTCTATTGTGATCATCTATATTTTGTATAGTGACCATTTTGTATGTTCATTATATTTCCACATTACATGCACATCCCTCAGACATTTTGGGTAAGGGTCCTGTAATTATATTTTTTTTTTATAAATTCTTTATTTTCAAATGTCAGAAAACATAGAACATAAAACCAGCATTGGATGTCCTAGGACAACCAATACAGCAATAGAAAGCACAAACATTTACTGGCAATGGGATAGATTCAGAACTACGTGTGCCGTACGTTTATTGGTGGAGCGTATTTTCGTGCACGTAAGTTCGCTACACTCCCCTTGGCACACCCTTTGCACGGACGTATTGTGTCAAGATACGCTGCCCAAACCCTACCTTAACTTTTTCACACGTAACTGCGTACATCCGCTAACGGACGTATAGACTACGTGAACGTACGCAGCTTAGCACGTCCATACTGTACACTTTAAATACCACCCCCCGCCTACTTCACGTAATTCAGACGTATTTTGGATGAACGATTAGGCACGCCCACACGTAAGTATTTACGTGACACATACGTGAATAGCACATACGTTCACAATTACGCTACGTGAATGTGCGTATTTTCTATGGTGCGCATGCGCAGTGCGTTCTAAACTGCGAATTTACGTCTCCCTCACGCGTAAATTCACTCCGATACGTAGTTCTGGATCAGGCCCAATGACTTTATAATCAAGAACATAGGAATGGTCAATGCTTATAGATCATATAACATCTAAAGCTGGTAAGTATGGTCATCAAGACGTCCTGAATTACAGGGTAAACCAACAGTGAGGGAAAAAAAGGGGGGGGGGGGGGCTAGGTTTACTGTTGAATATTGAATTTTAAATTTAAGAGCAGGATTAATATTCATTATGGTCACTGTTGCAAAATTTAATATCTCATTTAGAGAGAAGAAAATGATTGGATGGAAGGCATGATGACCGCAGCGAATACTTAGGTATTAAGTAGTACAGAAAATTTGGGGGATAGCTTGAATTACATCCAGCCAAACCAAGTGGAAGTAAATTGGTGAAATTTGTCCGTATTGTCTTTCACTGAAAAAGGGGAGGTTGACTTCCAGTTAACTGGAATCACCACAATCGCCGCATTGCTCAAATGGCATAAAAGAGAGTTTTTATAATTGGAAATGGAGGCGGATTGTAATTCAAGAAGTAAAAACTCTGGATCTCTAGGAATTTCATCTCCAACTAGATGTCTAGCTGTATCCATCGCACTTCTCCAGAATGGCTTTGTAGGAGGACAGTCCCACCATATGTTAATGGAAGAACATATGGAGGTTCTGCATTTCCAGCCTCCAAGGGGTTTGCTAGTTAGGTGTACTCAGTGGAGAAGGAATAATTGATTAGGAGGATGGGAGCAGAGTGACTCAAACTGGGATTCGGCTCTAGTGAACCTTTCAGAATGAGGAGTAGTCTGAATAAAATGTCTAAGCTGCATGTAAGTCCAGTGCACCCTAGTAAGAAGACCATATTGTTCCAGATGTTTTAAAGGAAGTGGACCTGTTGAATCCATCAGCTATCCCACCCTAAAGTGTTTGGCGTCAATCCAGAGTTTGAGAAATGGAGGAGAGTTGCCAGGGGGAAAGTGAGGGTTATAGGTAAAGGGAGAAAGAGGCGAGGGGTAACTTGAACACTCTATATGTTTAGCTAGTTTCTTCCAAGCTGTCAGAGTGCGACCGATCGTTGGATGAGATAAGTGAGGTATTCTTGGTAATCAAGGGGCTATGTGTAATGCAATGTAAAAGCCTAGGTTCTCCACCTCAAGCCACTGCTTGTCCACGGTCTGTCTAGTGCAATCAATGATACGACTCAGATGAGCTGGGTCGTAATATGCGCGCAAATTTGGGAGTTGCAAAGCACACACTGTATACAACGGGGTCTTTTTTTTTCCTCTAAATGAAGTTGCGGCACAATTACTGGGGACCTATTATTTACTCTTTAGTGCCAGGTCTACTATCCTTTTACTTCTTGTGCTTAACATAGAAAAGTAAAAATGTCCTGATTATTCTTGTTAATGTTAAACAGGAATAAAAATAGGGATATGTTTACATTTCGGGGACAGGCCAGAATCACTGCTAAAGAATAACACATTGAGGTAAGCTGTTAACTAACTATAATATGTGTATAATTCTTCAATGACTTGTATGCTTTGTGCCATCTTAACATTCTTCATTTTCAATACTTACATGTGCATTAAGATAATTCTGTTTCATTGACCACCACTGAGCACTGTTCATAAACAACTGCTGCAGGCAGCTTAGTGCTGTCCCTCCTCAGGCTTGCAGTGAGATGAATCTGGGTTCTGGGGTCAAAGCGATTGTCTCTCTACTTGCCAAAAGGAGCAGCAGCACTAAGCTGTCAATTACAGCTTCAAATTGTGCCACCCTTCCCCTGGTACCTATGGGAGTGTGGCAAGCATGAATGAATCACTCACTGCTTTACACCCACCACTACTAATCCCAATAATAATAATGAACTTTATAATTTATGCATACAAGTGTTTCCAAGTGCATACAAGCAAAATATACAAAATACTGGTACTTAACCAGATCTTCAAAAATATGTAAATGTGTAGAAAATAATTAAGCATAATTGAACTTAGTAATCACAAGCACCACCACTGTTATGTGAAAGCACTCAGTGGACATCTGATTTTTTGAGGATATAGGATTCAGAGACTGAAAATAAGTGAGGAAATTTACTCCTGGGCAAAACCATGTTGATTTCAGAGGGAGTCCAGTTAATTGTTTTCTTTGGTTTGCATGCAGGGATATGTCTTTGTTTTTGCTTACAGTAGGGTTGCCGACTTTTAAAAGAAATAGATGCATGCAGGGCTTAACAACGCAATTTATGCAAATCACATCAATAAGCCCCACCCCTTGATAATCAATTACCCATTTTGGGGTTTCATAGGGATGGTGGTGATGCAATTTGCGTCATCAAGTCCCTCCCTGTCCCTAGCAACATTAGTAAACTAGTGTTTCCAGGCAGGGGGTTTCATGGAAACCACAACCCTCAAGTCCCTTGTGGGAGATTTACCAGCTCTCCCGGGCTACCGGGAGAACTCCCCGAATTTCGGGAGTCTCCCGGACTTTCCGGGAGAGTCGGCAACTATGGCTTGCAGCATAGAGATACTGACCAGCTTTACTTTTATACTACTAATTTAGACTTGGGCTGGCTAACACCACCTTTCAACTCTAATACTGTTTGCAATGGATGAAATTTGACTCCCCTGAAATCAACATGGTTTTGCCCAGGAGTAAATTTCCTCTCTTATTTTCAGTCTGAATCAGGTCCCAAATGCTTTCTTTATGAAATATATTGCAGCCTCCTTTTACTTTCACTTTTGAATCAGTGTTCACTAAAAGGAAGAGGGTGGGGGGATTTTGTCTAAATATTTTTTACAAAACATTGGTTATTGACAATATGAAATAGCTAACTGGTAAGAAGTGGGACATTATGGGCTTGTGTGTCTACCATCTAGTAATGGTGCCCTTTTAAAAATCACGCTGCTTTTTTTTGTTTTTCAGCAGACATCTGGATAGATGGGATATACTCACTCACCTTTAATTGCTCACCGAAGTTTGCTATATCTCATCAATAAACCAAATTCATTATTACATGGATTATTTACCTACAACTGACCTTTATAATTACAACAGAATTCTGGTAATAACATTCTCTCTAGGACCATATTCAGTATATGTTCCCTACCATACTTTGTCATGGTTTAACATTCAGGATTGTACCCAGTCTACCCTGGTTATCAGAGAACCCTGGCACTTTCATGAACCATATCATTCATGGTACTGATTAATACATTTTAAATTACTGTATAATTAAAAGTGAAAAAAACCAACAGGCACAAATAAAATGTATGCATTTGTTGAAGTGTGAGCTGAAGTTCATTGAACATGCCCTTACTGTATTTACTGGAGGACAACGTCATAATGTTCCATACTGTTCCCTATAGATTTAGTACAACTTCTGAGTGTTCCTTTCTGTATCGTGCATGTGTCATTAGTTGAAGTTAATTTGCATTGACCAATGTACTATTAGAGGTTTTTACCTACATTATTATATTCTATGTTCAAATTATTTTACTATATTAAATAATAGTCTTTTTTTTACTATATATATTGAATAATAATCTTTTTCACTGTATTAAATAATAATTATAATGACCTTGGACAGGATTCACACCTCACATGCTCTACGTACATGCAAGGATGTTTAATTCTGCTCCAGAGAAGGGAATGAACCCTACTGTCACTCCCTTCTCTCGTGCAGACTTTGTGATGCATGTTTCTTTCTTCAGAATTGTGTTTACCCTGGATTTGAAAGCACTGTGTTACCTGGACATTTGAAGGCTAATCAGATACTCCAGTGTATTGCTAAAACCCATCATTTTGAGGTATATTACTTTTATTAATCATGTAGTTTCATAATGTCAAAGCATATAAATGTTTACTATGGGCCTGATCCAGACTTAATAATGGTAGTCAAGTTACACAAGCGGACTGCGTAAGTTGGGCTGTGTGAGGGCACTGCACATGTGTGACATCCCTATGTATGGCCCAATATACGCATTGTGGGTGGAGACAGGCATTTAAGTTGTACAATATGGGCTGGGTTAGGCACTTATGTATGGCAAGGTATTACATATGACCAGAGATAAGCAAGGAAGTGTTATGGTAGGGTTCTGAACACGTAAGTCAGCTAAGTTACATACGTAAGATGGGAGTGCAGATTTTCTAGGTAAATATTCAGAGGGATTTGCTTTCACTTTGTAACCTCACACGCTCGAGTTTTTTAATTCAAGCATATAAAATGACTAAGGATATGAAACACAAACTGCTGGAAGTTTCATTCATCTTAATGAGAATTGTAGTTAGATGCCATAGTCCCTGGAGCCAGACTCCAGCCAGCTCCATCTGACCTGTTTGGCACCTGGTCCTCCAGAACACCCTCCCTACAATCCTGCTCTTCATAATATATAACCATACACTGTATATCTGTGTGGGTTTTCCCTCAGATTAAGGCATAGGCATGTGTAGTAACAATTCTTCTGAAATGCACTGGAGCTACGCAGCAACTCTGAAATCTGCATCTGGCGCTGTATTTTTTTTATACCCTTATAAAGAAAGCACTGAGTTTATGTTTTATGGTTTAGTTCTATTACTGAAAAACCAATGGTTAGCTAGAACACAACATAAAAATGGTATTATACAGGTGCAACATGTAAAGCAGGGTTGCCAACTCTCCCAGAATGCCCAGGAGACTCCTGAAATTGGGGCAGTTCTCCCAGTACCCCAGGAGAGCCTTCAAATCTCCCACAAGGGACTTGAGGGAACACCCTAGCACTAGCCCTGATACCAGTGCTGTCTCCATAGAATAACATAGCCCTTAAATAATAAATATTCAAACTATTCATAAAATTCAAAGCAAAAACAAAATGTAGCCTTCTTAGTTAAATAGCAACAAGATTTATTAATACAATATAATCTAGTATCAGAACACTAAAACATTAAAAACATTCTCCATACATGATCATTAGTGTGGTCAGATTATTGTAATTATTATTGCACCTATGTTATCTGGATAGGAAGATGGATTACATTTATATACACAAGCTTTAATTGAGAGCTCTTATTCCCCTTTCAATACGTGGGTATTTAATAGCACAACTCTCTCCAACAAATATGCTGGGAATCCTCCACACACAGATACCGGGAACTCCCCGCCACAGTCTTATGTTAAGCAGCCAGGGATCTTATCCTCCTTGCATGTATAGTGTGTTAAGCATTCATTTGTAAATTGTATAAGAGAGCAAAAGCGGTTCCTGCAGTGTAAAATGACATATATATGAATCAGAAGACTGGCGTAGTGGTACTTATCCTCCTTTTAGGGCGAGACAAGATGCTTCTCCTCCACCCGCTTTGCAAGATCTTTTGTAATAGTCTGGTCACCGGCTCTCCACAGCTTTTATGGTCCGGACCAAACGTGCCACAGCACTCAAATCACCAACTCCTTTGCACAGTGCTATGCACACAACAGACATTGGGATACACACAGAGCAATATAGCAGTAAATTAGCACAACGCTGACGTGTTTCATCCAATGGGATTTCTTCAGAGGAAAATCATGATTTCATACGAAGCACAGCCCATTTTCTAGGAAATGAAGTTCTGTACGATTCTTGCTACACTAGTGATACTATTGTAACACTAGTGTAACATATGGAGAGCACATGTGCCCTTCAGTCAAATAAGGTCACTTACGCACTTTGCGTCCATAAGTGGCCTGAGGTTCTCAATTCAGGATCCAGCTCCTGATGAGTAAGAGAAAACACTTAAGTAAAGATAGAATGCATTTTGCAATTTATCGGGTACACTGTGTCGTGGTTTCATACTCAAAGATCTAACTAGTGATTTAAAGTCAATAATGCTGCCGCTAAATCATTGATTCAAATTTATTCTTTGATTTTGCAATAATAAAGATTCAAGAAAAAAAAATCAATGCTCTGAAATATATTTTCAATTCTATTTTTATGGCGTAAAGAATAGATAAATGAGTTATCTGCCACACACATTGAATACAAATGAGGGGCCAGATCCAGAGCTATGTTTCAATTCTGTTTAAATATGTAGTGTATTTACGCTAACATATTTACTATGTTCTCCCCTCTCCCCTAGGCACTCCCCTTGCTTGTACGTACTTTCGCAGTTTTATGTTTGCCGAACCCTACCTTAACTTTACGCTGCGTAAGTACTGAAGTACATGTGTGTATCTGCCTAAGCATGCCCGGACTGTAAGATTTAAGTGCCTCACCCTGTCTCCGAAACGTAGTTACGGGTGTCGTATGGTTGGCACGCCCCTTTGTACGTAGTTACGCTGTTGATACTAGGCTGGAACGTACCATAACATCTGCCGCGCACATGCACAGTAAATACTAATGGGCGATTTTACGTCAGCAGCTAGCGTAAATTCACTTGCGTATGTAGTCCATGGTCTGTAAATATAACGATTAATATAGACAATATTGCACAAGTATATTTAAAGAGATATAAAAAAAAAAATAATGCTAATAATATATTTTGTCATTGTTTGTGTTTGTATTCAATGTGCGGGACACTGTTATTTTTCTCAATGAATTTTGCCCATATCTATTACAAAGGAAAGGTGTACATGGTAGAAAGGGATTTTCTCTATGGTGCTATACCTTTATCTTTACTAATCAATTAATTATGGCTTCTGAAGTAAACTGGAATGAAAAGGCCCTCATTGCAACTTTCTGGCAAGGTCTGGCTGACTGGGTGAAAGATGAGCTAGCTGCTCGGGAACTCACTGAATGCTTTGATCTGCCTATGTAACTGTATTGACATCCGATGCAATTGGGTCATTTACAACTATCTCCCAAAGAGCTGGAAAGACGTTGTTAAAATAGGCTTTGTTTATATTGTGCTGATCCCAGGCACTTCTGTGCCTCCTGTTTTAAGTGCCCGGGAAACACATACTTTTAGTTGCCCCCAGGGAGCGCCAACTAGTATCTGTTGCCTTTGGTTGTTTAAATCAGCTCCTGTGTATACCTGTAACCCTTCTACATGCCAAGCAACATCATGTGCATACTTCCTTTGTTGACACTGATGACTCTGTTGACTCTGATGCCGTAGTCATCTTCATTTCCATGGAAACTGTGGCTATATTAGGTCTTCCAACTAAACCTTTAGATAGTGTTACATACCGTTGCATGCCCTGTATGAAAAAGTTCCGTTTGGCATTGTTTACATGCCGGTCCGGCAGTATGGCGCGCATCTCCTGCCTCCTGGGCTTAGTGTCCAGATTGTTTGCTAGTGATCTAGACGCCAGCCTATCCTTCGCCTGGGCGGTATTGTCCCTGCTGTTTCCGTTGGCGGCCACCTCCTTAGTTATACAGCAAGCTCACTATAGCTTTGCTGTTTATGGTGTGTCTGTGGTCCCGCTACCTACTTCTGTATCCTGCGATCTTTCTCTCGGTTCTGTATGCTCCTCGCTGTACTTACCTTGTTCTGCCTTCCCATTCTCTGTTCCTGATTTTCTCCCATTGTTGTTATTGTTATCCCTGTTCATCTGTCCTCTGCATGTTGTTTGTTATTAACCCTTCCAGTAGCGGTTGGTTTCTGTGTTTATTCCTCCTCACCAGCCTCTTTGTATTGTGGTTACTGTATCATTCCATCTGCACTTCAGTATATGTGGTTACTACTGTGTGTCATTCAATCTGCACTCCAGTATATCTTGTTACTACTGTGTTTTATTTCATCTGCACTCCTGGATTCCTGACTATAGTTGTGTCCCATTCCATCTGCACTGCAGTCTATCTGGTTATTCTTTACCTTTCCATATGCACTCCAGTCTATATGGTTATTCTTTACCTTTCCATATGCTCTCCAGTCTATATGGTAATTCTTTGCCATTCCATCTGCATTCCAGTGTTTCTGGTTATTTGGTGTTACTCACGCTGCACTTCAGTCTGCCTGGTTATTATCATGCTTCTCTTCCAATCCTCCAGTCCTGTCTATTGACAAGCCTTTCACATAAGTGTGTAAGTCTAGCCACTGGGGGACGCGACCTACTATTTGTTCGCAGCCACGACCATCCTTACCATCAGGGGTTTTGGTGAACACCATCCAATAATTAGACTCTGCACCTTGGTGAGCTAGTCTTTACATAACATATAGGCCTATTTCCCTTTCCACTATTGATGACAGTCGGCTATGTCTCAACCTATCGCAACTAATTTAATGTGGGGTTAGCCTGGTTAAAGTTACACTCTCCCACATTGGATTAGCACACATTTCAAGTGTTATCTCGGGGACCTGATTGTCATAAGTCCTGCTTGTTACACCTTGCTTTCAGTCCAGTTTTCCATAGCAGCCTCCAGTTATGATCCCCTGGTCTCTGAAGATTTTGCCTATAGAATTTCCGCCTCAGTATGCCCACTTTACTGATGTATTCTCCAAAAGGAATGCTGAGACACTCCCTCCTCACCATCAGTGGGATTGTACCATTGAACTTCTACCTGGTTAGACACTTCCTCGGGGGTTGCACCTATCCCTTGTCAGTGCCCTGACATCTCATCCTGCGCAGTCTTTGCTCAATCTAAGACACCTCACCAGAAACCGCCTGGTCCTCTTTTACCACTGCCAACTTCCTTGGACCAATGTTTCTATGGATTTTATTACAGACCTTCCTACATCCAAGGAACATAACACTATATGGGCAGTGGTAGACTGGTTTTCTCTGGCTTCTCATTTCATCCATCTAAATGGGTTGCCGTTAGCTTCAACCTTGGCTACTCTGTTTGTGTAAAATCTTCCGTCTCCATGGATGTCATCTGTAAATCATATCTGATCAAAGCTCTCAATTTGTTTCTAAGTTCTGGAGGGCATAGCTGTGGCATTAGGGGTGAAACTCAACTTCTCCTTTGCCTACCATCCTCAGACTAACGGTCTAAATAAGTGAACCAGCCAGGAGCTAGAGAAGTTTCTGTAGCAGGGGTTACTACTACTACTACTACTGTGCACCTCGGATCCTGTTACACCACTTAAGTTTCTATGCTATGGGCTTCTGCAGAGGGCCGCGACTTGCCACATTCCTGCAGCCAAATCTATCCCCGCTATCAGAGGCAGTGGTGAAAACCAGGCTTGTGTAGTAGGTCATTTCAGAAGCTACTTAGATGTGAATATGGCCCTACATTATCAATATCTTCTTTGTGACTAATTTTGGTCAGTGGTCAAGTCACTTCTGGCACAAATGAGCCCTATTAACGCAGTTGACTGCATTTCTTAACACGCCTTATAATGCTCTGATCAGTTGGATTATTAAAAGAAAAAGAACAGGGAATAATGAAAACCTTTATAAAGTTTCTGCTCAGTTTAGCATATTCATTAGTTAATAGTAAAATATATTTTAGATTTATATTCAGCCTTTTGTACTTTAATACCAAAAAAGACCACGTTTAGTTTTTTTGTTTTTTTTTGTGTTCCTTTTTATACTCACATTGGCTGCTTCCCAAACTTGTTAAGAATAAAAAGATATTTTCACCCTTACATGGCAATGCTGTCAGTTTAATAGATACAGGATTTAAGTTTAAATTAGCAAACAGTTAAGAAACAAACATCCCTGTGCTTAAATATTTGTTTATGATTGTATATGTTGGTGTCTTAAGTTGGATACACACTTTTACAATTTTCCTGACTCCCAATAAATCCCCCGAAGCTGAGCTCCTGGTCATGCTGTGCCAACCTAATAGGATTGGCACCACAGTGATCAGATTGTTTAAACATACCATCTGTTTCAAATGTGTTTATGGACCGTTATGGTAGCGTTCCAAGTAACACTTCCCAGAGCAGGTCACTTTGGACCAAATCTAGACCTCTGCTATGGTTGGAGCTCCAAGTGTAGCAGCAGTGGAGGTCACTCAAAGAATGCTGTGGTTACAGTTCTTTCTACAACAGCATGTAGAAAACAGTACAGGTATAGGGCTGCTGTTGAGTGCTCAAAAAGAAGCTTAAGAGCTTTTAAAAATGTTCTGATAGTGAAGGTAAGTGAAGAGATATGAGGACAGAGATGCATGTAGATAATTGGGTGAGGGGTTTATTGATGATAATGATGATCTCAAAATAAACTCTATAAGGGAAATGGGGGTAGTGTAGAAACTAACGTATAACTAAACTATTTACTATTTTTATTTCTGTTCCCTCTTCTTATTCTAAGTACCCCACATAAGGAAATTATTGTCTTTTAATTTTCTATTTAAAGCAAGAGCCATATTTAGCATATTTAGGATTGTTACAGAACAAAAGAACAAAAGAAAACATTGCTAGCCATAACCTCTAAATTTGTGTTCTATAGGATCAAATGAGCCAACTTCTTCCCTAATGGCAGGTTATATACCCGGGGCTGTCTTTTGTCCACTCTTCTCCAGCAGACAATACATTAACGCTTTACAGCTATATCATATGCGGAGAATGTTGTTGTAATTTCAGTTTTTTAAATCCTTAGGGTTGAAGGGAAAAGACATTGTCAAGCCTTCTTTTGTCCAAAAACTCATTAGCAATATTTTAGGATAGCTTCTGGTGGTTTTTTTCTTCAAATATTTAAGGTAAGTTTGTTAAATAAACACTTAGGGGTATATTTACTAAGAATCATGGGCCAGATCCCGAGCTATGTTTCCATTATGTTTCCTAGCGTAGCGTGCTTATGCTAACGTATTTACTATGCACTTCCCTTGGCACTTCCTTTGGCCATACGTGGTTTAGCCGTGTTACGCTTTCCAAACCCTACCTTAACTTTTCCAAGAGTAACTCCTGTTGGCCGTAATGGCTGCACGTACTTACGGGCCTAAGCACACCCATACTGTACGATTTAAATGCCTCACCCCGCCTCCGAAGCGTAATTACGGGTGTTGTATGACTGGCACGCCCTTTCATTTACAGTTACGCTGTTGATAGTAGTCTGGTACGTACGTTCCGACTGACGTGTCACAACATCTGCCATGCGCATGCGCAGTACATGCAAAATAGTGTTTTTATGTCTCCGTCTATTGTAAATACGCTAGCGTACTTCGTTCTGAATCTACCCCCATGTTTTAAACCGCCACAAATTGCCACCTGTTTCTGGCGGTTTAGTAACCCAAACCGCTGCATTTAATAATGGTCCTGCATTTAATAACGGTTCACATTAAAACTAAAATAGACGGTTTGTATAGTAAATAAGGCAATTTGAAGAAAAAAATTACCTTATTTACTAAAACCTAATAAAAGTGTAACTATATTCTCTTCTATTGTAGCACTACAGGTTGCCCTTAAAGACTTAGGCATGCTGGAACTGTCATACTCCAAGTGCCTGAATGCCTATGGCTGTCAACATGACAATCTGGTTCTCTGGGGCCTGTAGTGCCCCCATAAAACATAATTGCGGGCCAACTATAAACTCATATAGAAATAAATAATTACATATAAAATAAATAAATAAAACCCTTTCAAACCTTTTTATGACTGATCTGACAGCCACTGCCTCTGTTTATAAGCTGTGACAGCAAGGGAAAATCCCAGCTTATAAATAGAGGTAGTAGTTGTCAGGTCAGTCATTTGTGGTGTGCGGTCTGGCATGCCAAACCTGTCAGGTGCTTCTAAAGATTTTTCTCTAGCTTACAAGACTGGACCTATAAGAAGAAGAGCCAGCTGGTAAGTTTGAAAGGTTTAAAAAAAATAAAATAAATTCACATTTAATTAATTATTTCTATATGAATTTTTAGTGGGCCCACAATTATGTTTTTTGGGGCACTATAGGCCATAGTGGGCCTTCTGGCATTTTAATGGCAGCTTAACCCTTAGTAAATGCAGTAATTTTAAAATCACCATTAAAAATGCCCAACCGTGCCACAGAAATAAAAAAATACCCAAAATACAGCCCACAAAATCTGTCCCGTGTGGCGTGTTATTTGGTAGTATATTATGAACTGAGAGAAATTTAAAAGGAAATGTAATGCACTACCAACTTTTTTAATAAAACAAAACATGCTTGGGATAAATATAAGGATATCCTACATCTTAAACTAAATTAAAGGTAAATAGGGTCTAGAGTCAGTATAGTTTTAAATAAACAACTGGGCAGACTAGATGGGCCATGTGGCTCTTATCTGCTGTTCATTATTTTTTAGTTAGGGCTCTGCAGCATGTAGCACCATAAGCTATCACACTATCTTCAAGTTTCTAAAACTATTGTTGATGTTGTTTTTTTTTTATCATGGTAGAATAATCTATACCATGTACTGCTTATGAATCTTCCATGGAACAATCTACATGTACATATAATGAGAAAAGAAACAGCTCACGAATGCATTTCCTGAACTTTCCTTCTATTGCAGACCATTGCTCCATCAGGGTGTGGGTCCCTGCCGAGAACAGCCCTATTTTGATAGGGCCGTTCTCTCAAATCAATTGCTTCTGCCTCAAAGAGGAGCAATGAACACGGTGCTCCAAAAGGTAAGTAAAGAATCTAACCCCAACCATTTATCTATTCCTTATCCTAACCCTCCCCTTCCATTACCCTAACCCTCCCTTCCCTGCAGCCTTTGTTAGCTTTTCATAATTCAAATTCAGTACAAAGTTTATTGAATCCCTGCTTGAGCATTTTGCAGTTATACACTAGTTACTGTGGTTTATTTATTTATTTATTTGTGTGTTTATTTAAAGCTTCCCTGTGGGCCTCGCATTGAGTCTGGCAACAATGATGGGCACATTTAACACTGCTTAACTCTCCAGCGAGGTCCCACGATGGTCTGCATGGCTTTCACTGGTGATGTTTGGTCTTGATCGGAGATGAAGTCCCAGCACATGCGCAGTAGCTATCTTTTGGGACTTGAAAATTGTCAAGTCCCGAAAGTAAAATACATTGTGCATGTGCCGGGATTTACTTTTATATGAAAAATTAATAAAATTGGGTATTCCAGTAGGCAAAATATATATTAAAATGTATAAAATAGTTAATATTAAATAAAACTAATATATAATAGTTAATATTATATATTAGTTTTATTTATATATATATAGATATATATATATATATATATTTTTTTTTAATTACATGTTTACATTCTGTGTATTCTAGTGAACTTCCTATATGTAAATCCTCCTTTTCCTCCCTCTAATAACAGCTATTAGGAGGAGGAAAATGGGGGTATTTGGGAATACCGCTGGAATACTCACACCATCCTGAGATGGCTTTCTATATAGATTTTAAAAATCAGAGTAAATACAGCAATCATCCAGCCTACATTCATTAGAGCAAGCAAGCAATTGGGGATTTTATGCGATCATAGCATTGTAAATTTGAAAAACATTGTTTTCATGAGTGTGACAGAACTACTAGACTTAGAAGGCAGGAGCAGTGTAAGAGTCCTGTCAAAGTTCTGTCAGCAAGGCCTATTCCAGGTCTTTGGGCTAATCAGCCTAGAAGCTGGCTGATTATAAGCACACCTGTGTGTGGAGCTTAAAGAGTCTGAAAGGTTTACAGCATGGTTTGCAACGCTCCCAGAATATCCGCAAGACTTACAAAATTTGGGCAGTTCTCCCGGTATCCCTGGAGAGTCCACAAATCTTCCACAAGTCCCAACCCTCTGTCGATGTCTATTGTAATCCCTAGAGTTACTAGGGATGGGCGGGACTTGATTTTCTTGATGTCATCAAGCCCTGCCCACTCACTGGTACGGTAGAGATTACAGTAGTGTTTGACAGGGGGTGGGGCTTAATAACACAATTTGCATATATCACATCATTAAGCTCCACACCCTTGCAGGAATCTATGACTTCCCTTTGGAATCTCCCACAGGGAAGCTTTAAAAGTCAGCAACCCTGGTTTACAGCAGGATTCTTTAAGCTCATGTCAGTGGAGTCTGGAGGTTCCTGAAGAGACCAGACACAGCCAGCCAGGGAGGCTGAAAGCACTAAGGTGAAGTGCACTGAATTGTGTTCTGTTTGTGAGAAGGACACAAGGCCTGACAGGCTTAGGATTTATGCTTATAGTTTTTGACTTTGCATGCTGTGAAGGTGCTTATTTGTGGAACAATAAAGCACACTGGATTATTGCATCATATTGGAACTCATGTTATCAAACATTGATGTGACATTTTTAAAGAAAAAGGTGGTGGGTAAGAGATTTTTTTATGTTATTTTGATTCTGAGTTCATATCTTGTTAAGCAAATTTTACATTTTAATACATTTTCTTGATTTCCATTGCGCAGCGCTTATATTATATCAAATTGTAAATTTTCACTATTACAGCGTTACAGGAAGGAAACCTGCCATATGAAATGTAAAAGCAGTGCAAACAAAGCAGCTATTACTCAAATATTACTCAGCATACATATTTGTAATACTAATATAACTGTAAGGCAGAGAGTGGGAGATGCTCTCAACCCTTTAGTCTCTCCCTCTCCCAGGGCTCCGCTTGAGCTGGTCTTTGCATTGCATGCACAGTAATTTAAAAAGCACATTGCATAGTTCTGTTTACTGTGTTTCAGAGTCTTCACTGTGTCCCAATGCAGTGGTGGGGGGATTGATTGTGGGGAAGGGGGGGACAGCCTATTGGTTGACCGGGGCCTGTACATTACAATGCATTAGCAGGCACTTATGCTCACGTAGTTGTGCTGCATATTACAAGCATAGGCATCTAGAGCTACCATTGTGCACGTCTTTGGATCACATGCAGCACACCCATGTTTTGTGTTCAGATGTATTGGGCGCTCAATGCATATCAATTTGTGTGGGCCTTTGGATCGGCCCCTGAGATTGCATGCTCAGATAAAAACTTCTGAGAATGACTTCTACACAATGGCACTCATACCCAACATATTTCAAGTTTTTGCAATAAGCTTCATCAAGGGTAATTATGTAATCTAAGTACTCCAGGGGTGTTTACAAACACATGCACACATTAGGGTTGATCCAGATGTAGGAGCAATTGCACCGAAAGGTGCAAATCTGCAGATGGTCAAACCATGTTGCAATGTGAGGAGTGCAAATCAACAAAAATTTTATGTATACAGGGAAAATTACTGGCTGATTCTTCATATTGCACACAAATACGGAACAGCTTTATTTTTAAAAACTAAGGACCTGATCCAGAATCATGCACCCTCCAGTCCATTTAGCCCACTTACGCACGTTGCGTGCGTAAGTGTTTCGTCGGCCGTAGTTCTGGATCAGGCCCTAAGAGCTGAGTTACAAAACAGCACCTTTTAACTCATTCACTGTTTGCACTTTTTATATTTACCTCCCTCTGCAGTTTAACATGGTTTTGTCAAGGTGCAGATTTGCTCCCTTTTTTGCTCTTACTTCCAAATCTGGATTGGCCCCATTGACAGTGATCTATTCATTTAGTAACTTTTGTTTTTATGCAAAGAACATTTGTAAATGTGTAGCTAACTATCCCATGATGAGTTCAAGGGGAATGGGATCCTGAAATCCAGAAAAATGATAATGACTCCAAAACTAATGTGCTATTTAATAAATCATGATTAAAGGAAAATTGAGTTATTTACTTCTGTTTTTCTAAAATGTACTAAAATTATATCTCTATACATTTAAAACATTAACAATGTATCTACTAGACACCCAAAGGGGTCTGGAATGCTCTAATAAGGGAAACTATTAATATTAAACATATTTTAGGTAAGAGTAACAAAATGTTTATTATATTCAGATAGGTCACAAATATGGGGCAGCGAAACACAATAAAATCATATTATGATTTTACAAAAAACCAGGGTATCCTAAAAAAAAAAAGGAACCCTCTTAGCTTTGTGGCTAGTAAAAAAAAAACAATGTGCCAAATATAATAGACTAATGAATGAGATAAGCCAGCATCTTGTAATACATTAAATCATTACCCTCGTCAGGATGAGCAAGACCATCTTTTTGACAGAATCTCAGACTAATATGCTTATCTATTCTGAAAAATTCCACCGGAAGTGAAAGACTTTTGGTCAAGGTAATTTCATTGAAAAAAATATGCTTTTTTTTAAATGAGAAATTAATATAGATTTGCAACAGTGTTTCTATGTAAGAGATTATTTATCACTATTCATATAACTGCCCATTAAAGTGTTATAACCATGCATCTAATTTTTTTAAACTCCTTATAAATTGCATGGAGATTGAGGTTGAATAACTAGATTATGTAATGGACTGCTTTATAACTTAATTATGTTACGCCACTTGTGATTCTTTTTAATGTAACACTGAAAAACAACTATGATGTGAAAAAGTATCTATTTAAAGAAATTCCCCTCAATAAGTATATACAGTCAGGTCCATAAATATTGGGACATCGACACACTTCTCATATTTTGGGCTCTATACACCACCACAATGGATTTGAAATGAAACAAACAAGATGTCCTTTAACTGCAGACTTTTAGCTTTAATTTGAGGGCACTTACATCCAAATCAGGTGAACGGTGTAGGAATTACAACGGTTTCTATATGTACCTCCCACTGTTGAAGGGACCAAAAGTAATGGGACAATCGACTCAAAAGCTATTTCATGGACAGGTGTGGTCTATTCCCTCATTATTTCATCATCAATTAAGCAGGTTAAAGGTCTGGAGTTGATTCTAGGTGTGACATTTGCATTTGGAATCTGTTGCTGTCGACTCTCAATATGAGATCCAAAGAGCTGTCACTATCAGTGAAGCAAGCAATCATTAGGCTGAAAAATCAAAAGAAACCCATCAGAGAGATAGCAAAAACATTAGGTGTGGCCAAATCAACTGTTTGGAACATTCTTAAAAAGAAAGAACGCACCGGAGAGCTCAGCAACACCAAAAGACCCGGAAGACCACGGAAAACAACTGTGGTGGATGACAGAAGAATTTTTTCCCTGGGGAAGAAAAACCCCTTCACAACAGTTGACCAAATCAAGAATACTCTCCAGGAGGTAGGTGTATATGTGTCAAAGTCAACAATCAAGAGAAGACTTCATAAGAGTGAATATAGAGGGTTCACCACAAGATGTAAACCATTGGTGATCCACAAAAACAGGAAGACCAGATTAGAGTTTGCCAAACAACATCTAAAAAAGCCATTACAGTTCTCGAACAGCATCCTATGGACAGATGAGACAAAGATCAACTTGTACCAGAGTGATGGGAAGAGAAGAGTATGGAGAAGGAAAGGAACTGCTCATGATCCAAAACATACCACCTCATCAGTGAAGCATGGTGGTGGTAGTGTCATGGCGTGGGCATGTATGGCTGCCAATGGAACTGGTTCCCTTGTATTTATTGATGATGTGACTGCTGGGAAAATGTTGAAGTAACAGGATTTTAATAAACAGTTCATTTATTATTAGCAGTAATCTATGCTACTGAAAATGATACAGGTAATTGTTTTATTAATATATCATTATTATAATTAAGGTCCCACAACAATTCAAGACAATAAAAAGAATAAGATGTTTGTTAACGCACTTTCTGATATACAGAAGCAGTGAATAGTAGTTTTCATCTAACTCTTTACCTTTTGGACTCTTAACATCTAAAAGGCTATCCCCTAATGTCCTCTATGACACACATCTGCAGTTCTGGATTTCCAAATAAGCAGTGTAGGCACCGGCCTGTGGGCCCCATGCTTTTTAGGGGCCCTGCGACTATGGATCAGATGAATATTGATTTGATCCTGATAGAAAATTACAAATATTATTGTTTATTAAAAGGCGCCACAAGTTGGCCGCAGCGTCGTGCGATATACAAAAAAATACAGTACAGACATGCAGGGCAGGAACTGACAGCATTGTACAATAAAAATACAATTTGAATATAAAATATAACATAAAAGTAAATTAAAGTAAAGGTAGCACAGGTGACAAGGTAAAAGATGAGGTAACAGTCTAAAACAAATCAAGGAGAGGGGGACAGAGGCGCAGTAAGATGTAGAGAGGGTGAGTGAGAGGTGGCCTCCAGAAGGGGAGGGGGTAAAGGGTAGCAGAGAGGGACAAGAGAGGTGTGAAGGGAAGGGTAGTTGTGGTGTAGGTGAGAACACTAGGATGGAGGGCCCTGCTCAAGTGAGCTAACAGACTAAGTTGGAGGGATGGACTAAAAGGAGACAATAGGATGGGGAGGAGTGGACTGCTAGTGTAAGCGCTGCAGGAGAGGAAGGAGAGAAGGGGATAGAAGTAGAAGGTAGTTAGGATGTTAAGTGGAGATGTGGTAGGCTAGCTTGAACAGGTGTGTTTTGAGTGAGCACTTGAAGACTTGCAGGGTAGGAGAGAGCCTGAATGGAAGAGGGAGGTCATTCCAGTGCAGTGGAGCAGCGCGGGAGAGGTCTTATATACCGGCATGAGATATTACCAATACAGAAAAAATAATCAATTCAAAGAAATTAAAACTTTACTTTAAAGATTCTATAAAGAAGATACTGTATAACGTAACAACGTAAAGTACATGAACCATAGCATAGACTTCTCTTTTAAGAGTGCAACCTATGTACGTGTAATCTACAGTAGTAATCGCCATCTAGTGGTCCTATGTGCACATTCCTTAGTTAAATGTTTTCCCACTAGGGTGTGCATGAGGGGGCCTCAAGATTTTGACTGCCTAGGGACCTCTACAGGGTTTAATCCAGCACTGCACACCTGACACTATTTAAGTATTAAGTAACACAAAAACTAGTACAAATGTAAAATGAACTATCCTCTAGAGCAATACTACAAAGCATATTCTTTAAAATTAAGATGTCTCTATGATGAAACCACATCATTAAACTGACAGCCACCATCATTTTTATATTTAAGTTTACAGCTTAAACAAATAATATGTCTCTGAATGAAAATTATATAATGATGTGGTTATGTTATTTTACCTCCAGTAGTGTAGCTATGATAACCAGATAAACAATTATTTATATTGGAGCTGATCCAGAATGTAGATATAAACCATATGGTTTTCGGGTGCACAGAATGACTGTGTGAAAAGTTGACCTTGATTTTTGGCTGCAAATTGTGTGCAAAACAAATAGCTTCTATAGACCATGTTGTTAAGAAGAGATGAAAGAGGAGAATGAACAGGTTGGTTAAAGCTGACAAGAAGCCAAAGGTTTTAGCAGTTAGTAGTGGTTTACTGAAGTGCATCACAGAATGAACTGTGTCAGGGGTTGGCTATAGGACTTACAGGGAATTTTCCTGGTAGGCCGATGACGTCTGGAGGCCACCAGCAGGCCCTCTTTTTTGTTTCAAGGTAACTAGGATGTTGAAAATAGTGGGTGATGTCATTAGGATGCTCTCTGAATTGGGCGGTGGTCAATGGGATGTTCACTGTATTCGGTGGTGGGCCCTAGGATGCTGTCTTTATTTGGTTGTGGTCATTAGGATGCTCTCTGTATTTGGTGGTGGGCACCAGGATGGTGGATCGGATTCACAACACCGTACTTGATCCACATACGTCCTTAATTTCCGAATACTAGCTACTATGCATGCGTAGTAACTATTTTACGCAATCCACGTATTGTTTCGTTACATAGATTGCGTATATGCGGTCTATGTAATGAAACGATACGTAGATTGCGTATAACAGTTACTACGCATGCGTAGTAGCTAGTATCAGGAAATTAAGGACGTATGTTGATCAAGTACGGTGTTGTGAATCTGGTCCGGTCTCTGTATTAGCTGGTGGTCACAAGGATGCTCTCTGAATTAGGAGGTGGTCATAAGGATGCTCTCTGCATTGCATAGTGAGCACTATAAATGTATTATATTGTGAAATACTATGCAGTATATGTTGTATTTAATAGCAACTCTTTTATATAACACTAGTTCTTGTATTTAATTGGCTGTACATAACCAAACCCACATTATATGTTATCACCACTGTTATTAAAGTTCTATATTCTGTTATAATCTTATTTACTTTTTTCAGTCTATAGTTATTCCAACCCAAACGTGGCCTCATGAAGATTTATTTCTTGGGCCACTTTATGCTCCCAATCCACCCCTGAACAGTGTTATACTAAATTGAGGAAATACATTTCTAAAAAAGTAGTTAAGCTAATGAAGCTATGATGGCCACAGGCTCAACAAAATTGATTGGTTGAAAATTGCAAAACTGTTGCTTGACCTATGGAATCTCACTTCCTGTTGGAGCATACAAATGGCAAATTTAGGCATAAACAACATGAACCCTCAGACCAATTCAACTTTGTAAAAATATTGGCCGTTGGCAGAATGATTTGGCTCATTAGGCCCCTTAATGCCCATTGAGCATTGTATTAATCTTTTTGCATATAATAATACATAATATGTAATTTCAATAAACATTTTTTCTGCAAGATTATTCAAATACTTCTATTTATTCTTTTCAGCAAGTGTGCCTTTGCCAGATAGAAGGAATGACACAGTGGAATCAAACAACCAGGAGCGACTACTTAAGACGTTAGAGACTCTAACAAATAGACTGAAGCGAACTCTCCGGAAAGAGCCTCTGTACTCTTTCCAGTTTTCTTCAGAGATGATCGTCGTGGATAGTAACTCTCTGGAGGAGGGGAAAGCCGTTCTATTCTGCAGGCCAGGTTCTGTGTTAAAAGGACGTATGTGTGGTAAGTGATATTACTATGGGAAACCCAAGATTTCATGGGATGCTAAGTAATTTGTATATCTTTGTCTACTGATTTTATTGGACAACAACATATTTTGGTTTCAAAATGTTATTCATATACACCTGCATTAAACATACACATCATATGCTATTACATCTCTTTGACTAGTAACTTTCTATAGAGTGATCAAAAGGACACCACAAGAAAATATGTCAGTTACTTTGTTGTCCTATGCAAGTGCATAACTACATGCAGGGGGTGAGCTACTATGGGGCTTAGCACTTGGGTTAGAGCAACTTTAGTGAAAACCCCATTGGTAAATATGAGATTTTTTCTTTTTATGGTACTTGGAAACCTTTATAGACTTATGCTGTGAGGCTCATAATTGTCTAGTTATACTCCTTGGCCTCGATCCTGACCTCCGCTGCCTGGTGTTAATATGTAGTAACACTGGGGGACGCCCCCTCCAGCGTTACTACGCTGCTGCTATGGATGCCTGATCGCTGATCGGGTGTTTCCATAGCTACACCGGGCAACATCTGCCCGGCGCATGCGCAGATTGGCTTTTCAGATGATCTTACACTTACACCCGTCGTAGTTAGTATGGCGGGCGTAGGTCTGGATCAGAAATATCTGGCCGTGTAGCATACTACATATATAAGTGCCGCCACTGCTTGTCTGTATTGTTCATTATTTGGTAAGAGATTATCTTCTCCTTCCAATTTGAGATAAGTTGTGTCCATTGGTGTTGTCACACCTTTAGCTTTTGACATTCCAAACTGATTGAGAATTGTATTGATTGAGCAGAAAACTTCCATCTTCTTTTCACTGTATTTGGGTTGCTAGGTAGTATGTCACCTCTCCCAGGTCCTTAGTATCAAAGTGGGAATTCAGAATGTCACTTAGCTTTCTGATTTTTTCATTTTCTTCATGGGCAATAATCAAATCATCCACATACAAGAGTAGATACATTGAGTTTTCATCAATTACAACACTTCTACTTATTGTCACTTCGCTGGTTTCTTTAGGTAGGATTCTGTAACCCTTTTGCGACTCACTATAGCCTACAAGCACTCCATCCTTTGCTCGAGCATCCCATTTTGATCGCTTTTCCTTTGGAACATGTGCAAATGCTTTACTTCCAAATATTTTAATATGTTGCAGGTTTGGCTTCTTTCCATTCCATAGTTCATATGGAGTTTTTTCAGTTGTTTTACCCAATAAACGATTTTGGAGATAACAAGTTGTCATGATTGCTTCTCCCCAGTAAGTTGCTGGCAAATCTGCATCAAAGGGCATGCTCCGCCCACTTTTACATGGTGTTTGATTCATTCTTTCAGCGACACCATTTTGTTCTGGATTATATGGTACTGTTGTCTGAAACATAACTCTATGCTTTTTCAGAATGCTCTGTGTTTTGCGACTCTTGTATTCTGTGCCATTATCTGCACGTAGTATTTTTGGAAATCTTTAAAATTTATTGTTTACTTGGGCAAGATATTCTTCAAGTTTCTCTGAGACTTCGGGCCTGATCCAAAGCTACGATGTTACACTGAGCACTGTAGCGCTCAGCGTAACATCGCTGCTCTGGCCCGACACTCCCCCTTGTAGGAGCGTATTAACTCTCCCTTACGCCGGCTGAAGGCTACCCTAACTTCAGCCGGCGTAAGGGAGAGTTGATACGCTGGGACGGCGGCGTTAGTACGTTAACGCCGCCCTCCCAGCCTCATTAACCTCCCTTCCCCCGCCCCCCTACACTAACTTCAGCGAAGTAACACTGGGGGAGGTCCCCTCCAGCGTCCCTACGGCGCTACTATGGACGGGCGTTTCCATAGTGACGCCGGGCAACATCTGCCCGTCGCATGCGCATTACGCTTATGGCCGCCGTACTAGCGACGGCGGCCGTAGCTCTGAATCAGGCCCAATGTCCCAATATTTATGGACCTGACTGTAATATGAAAAATGCTTAGTATTAATTATTACTTTGTTATACTCTACTTTGGAATATGAAAATGCCAATAAACCAATACGTTTACATTTTGTAAAAATACATTGAAAACCATGAATAAATGTAAGGTTTGCCTTGGGATTACTTTTGTCTTAAAAAGTTTGTGAACCTCTACTGAATTTTTTTTTAAAGTTAACTTGTTACCTAGTCTTCAGCTTCCTGCTGGAAAAACCTTTAAACTACCCATGTGTGATCCCATTGCCCCATGTCAGGGCATCTACCTCACCCAACCAATAAGACACAGACAACTTCTTGTGGGACAAAATAAAATTCTTTATTGAATAAATTGTGGTAATTTATTACCGACTATGTAATTTAGGATCTTAAGGATCATAATAATGATTAACTGACCTACCATCGGATGGGGTGAAGAAAAAGCAGGTACACTGTATAAATTAGTGCATATTCAAAACATAAACAACAAAATGTCATACAGAGTGTGATCAACCAGAAACAGGGCGCAATATCATAAAATCCAGGAACTGCGTAAAATAACAACATGGCTGAAAATGGACCTCTTAAAGAGCCGGCCAAATTCAACAGCTCTAAGACCAAACACCGGCAAAATTCAATGGATCGCTCTAGATAATTAGCCAAAGTGCCTAACAACCACCACCAACAAAATTCAGAAACAGCAATGCGCCTGCAACCATAATTCAGGATAGAACCTGCTTTTCCACCAAACACCTGGTCAACTAATGGCCGGGAGCGCCACATCCCCTCTCAAAACTTCTTTCGGTGCTCCGAAAAGTAAGTAAAAATAGTCCCCCCACTCCTTTCCCTAATTCTAACCCTAACCCTCCCTCCTGGCAGCCTGACCCTAACCCACCATCTCCCACAGCCTATCCCTAACCCTCCCCTGCAGCCTGACCCTAACCCTCCATCTCCCGCAGCCTTACCCTAACCCTCCCTCGCATGCAGCCTGACCCAACCCTCCCTACCCCACACAGAGAGGTTACTCACCTTTCAATCGGTCCAGCGATAGCAACGGTGGAGTGGTGGAGTGGTGGCGAAGGGATATCGGCGGCGGCGGAATTGGCGGATGTGAATGGGTTTAGTATGCCGAACGGCATACTCACCCATTCTAAATGGGTAAGTATTCGAAATAGGGACATCCGAAAAGAAACTTTCGCATGTCCCTATTTTGGAAATGGGACATTCTAACAGTAAGGCAATTGTCCTACCCCCGCAAACGGCATTGGGCGGCCTTGAGGTAATGCCATTGCTGCCTGAGGGGTCACAAATTGGGTGAGGGGTTATGGGCCAACTGAGATTGCCCCTAGTATTGGTTTGAACACTATAAACTACACCTGTAATTGCTATTACCTGACAGGGAGATGGACATTCCTTGCCTTTCTGCGCCAATTAATCCCAACGGGATTGAGCTGCCATGTTCCGGTCCACCAGCACCACTACCCCCCCTGCACTTCCACGCGGTCCCCACTACCCCAGGCAGAGCAGGACGGCCCTGTACTCACATCATTGCTCCGGTGCCGCCCGGAGCCCATGGCTGAACACCCTGAGCGCATGGGGGCATGCAAGCGCACACTGCACACACCCAGAGCTCCGGACGCCGTCGGAGATTCAGACACTGCCACTGGAGCTCCAGCGCGACGCCTGGGAGACCGCGATACAGGCCGTCACCTGCTGTCCCAGACTGCATTGGGGGAGCCCCCAGAAGATGTAAGCTAGGCCTGGGCCCCATAGGTAAGCGGACACCCCTTCACCTTGGGGTGTCCGGGATCACCACCTGCTCCACCTCCCTTACCCTGGCTGGTGGAGGAGCAGAACGCCACGGACGGGCAGCCATTTTACACAATCAATAAAGAGATAGGGAACTGATAAAAGGAGAACAGAGGAAAGAAAGGGCAAGTAGGAAAGTAATGAGTAAAAGGAAAAGGAAACTAGAGAATAGACTAGAAAAGGAGAAAAAGAATAAGATTAGAGCACAATGACAGTATATATCTAACGATACTTATCGACCGCAGATCTCCTAGGAAAATCAACCAGAGAAGATGGCTGCCCACTGCCGTAGCGTTTAAAAAAAAACTCTCATCCAGATTACTCCTCCCACCACAGGACAACTACCAATCATCAACCTAGAGGTGAGTGACCTCTCATGGGGCCATGCTACACACAGGAGGCCTGATTCAGAGGCTGAAAATAAGAACTTAAAGTTATACCTGGGCAAAACCATGTTGATTTCAGGGGGAGTCAAGTTAATTTTATTCTATACATGCAGGAAGAATGCTTTCCTTTTACTTATTGCACACAGCTACCTGATCAGCTTCACTTTTAAACTGCTAATTAGACTTGAGCTGGGAAACATCACCTTTTAACTATAATACTGTTGCAACAAATGAAATTTGACTCCCCTGAAATCAACATGGTTTAGCCCAGGTGGAACTTTAAGTTCTTATTTTCAGCCTCTGAATCAGGCCCAGGGTGTTTAACCACTCCTCTGGTTAAATTCCTTCTGTATAGCCGTGTTCATATCTATCTTTTAAGCAGTTCATGTTTCTTATGTCCCTCATTTTCGCTTTAGACCAGAGAAGGGGAATGGGGGCTAAGGCTCTTGTCATGGAATCACGACAAATTTAAATGAGGCTAATTTACTATCAATTACTCATTAATTTAAGTGTTCAGTTGGATTGGATTTGGGGAATTGGGGTCACCTTGTTTTGATGCCAAGGCCAGCCAATGACGTACTGTAGTTTTCTTCTGTGTTGTAACTGCTGAAACTCAGAAAAGTGTTGCTAACATGATAATTTTACATTGTTTATTGCATGTTTTGGCTTTGGTTGCAACATCTAGATCTTAATGTACAGTAGCAGGTGACAACAATAGTGTTCTTGTTTGTAGTAATATATAAATGTTTCAGTTCTATAAGAGTTTTTCCCCATATAAAGCAACAAACCTCCAAGCTTAAAAAATCAGAATGTAAAGGAAAATGGAAAATGATACAGCATTTTTCATGGCTGTGTATGCCAATCTTTTATTTACAGCAGATTTGTGCAAATCATTCTAAAATTTGAAAAAAACCAAACATTTTTTGGCAGATATATCCAACATTTTTTTTTATCACAAACCGTATATACTACATTTTACAAAACATTTGTAGTCTTATGTACAATTTAATGAAGACTTCAAAAGTGAAATTTTAGACCTTATTTCTCATTGGATTTCTGGTAAGTACATTTACTTTTATGCAAACTCCATTTTAAACATTTTGCATACATAGGGCCTGATCCAGACCTACGCTCATGAAACACTCATGTGGCACTGAAGGCACAATGCTTATTTAAAAATAAAAGTTTAATCCACCAAAACGGAAAATCCCAAAAAGGTGTGTGGCCTTTTGGGTGTCAGTAAAGGGGCGTGGCTTCACAGAGCTGGCTTTTAAAAGGGGCATGGCTTAACTTTCAACACTGAAGAGGGAACCCCACTGATGAGGAATCCCATATACTATACACATACTATAATATATAAAAGGGGTAGGGCCGGACTGGCCGTCTAGCAGTTCTGGCAAATGCCAGATTGGCTGGGGCCGGTACACAGAGCTGCTGGAGAGCGGAGGCAGACACTATCACGTGTACAGATGAGTGCCTTGACCTATTTAAGTGGAACACTGATAACATTTATTTTTACTCTTCCAGACCTATTACCTACAATGTTGTTGCTCTGTCACCCTTGAAAAAGGAGCCAGTGAGCTCCGAAACAATCGTCGGGACTTTGACATAGCTATTGAATTTGTATGGACTAACTTGACTGCCTATCGTTTGCAAGTATTTGGATGCTGCTTACTATTGTGAACTTTTTTCATGTGGCAGTCACATGTTCTACCTCTATAGGTCTCCAAATGTTTTTATGATCACTTTTTCACCTTAATGTTTGAGCTATATTGGTTTCTATCACTATGAATTGTGAAAAGTATTTTGTGCAGAAGTGCAATTATTAAAATATAGATATTCTTATCCCTGTAACTGATTCTATTTTGAGTGCTGGCTTCGTTCTCTAGTTTTTTGCATTGTTTCATTCAGCCGCAGCTACTAATGAGTGACTACATGTTTTTGTACTAGTGCTTGCTTCCACCTACTTTTACTAATGTGGTATGTGGTTTGTCATATATATATATATATATATATTATTTTGTGCAGCAATTATTAAAATATAGATATTCTTATCCCTGTAACTGATTCTATTTTGAGTGCTGGCTTCGTTCTCTAGTTTTTTGCATTGTTTCATTCAGCCGCAGCTACTAATGAGTGACTACATGTTTTTGTACTGTACTAGTCTTCCACCTACTTTTACTAATGTGGTATGTGGTTTGTCATATATATATATATATATATATATACAAGTCCTGCTTTAGCTTTACTTTAAACAGAGACAGAAGGGCAAATAACAGTTGTATAATGCTAGAAGAGTCTTACCTGCAGTAACAGCTGAGACCGTAAGGGGCAGATTACATGATATGTCAAAGCCATAGCTTTGAAGGTCTGGATCCTTCCTTATTTCTAATGTTATCTTCAAGGAACACACATATTGATTTGAACCAAGCGAAGGACTCTCGCCAGTAGAGATTCTTCCTCTTTGTAATACAAGTATAGAGCACGATCATAAAAAAATAAAAAATAGTTTTTATCTACATAGATTTGTTTAAACAGTATGGTTTCTAAAGTTTGCAAACAAATGAAAACCAATACAAGCAAAAAGATATATTTTTATGTAGTGATTTTATTGGGGTAAAATAAATATATATATCACTGATATATATGCGTATAGACAATCACTATGC
>WWET01000289.1:439281-453152 GCA_011038615.1 Limnodynastes dumerilii
CATTTATTAAATAAATATTTTTTTTATTATTATTTAACATTTTGATACTACAAATGTAGTTTTAAAAAATAATAATTTTATAATAACAACCTTTTATGAAAGATGTTTTCATTGTTTCAACTATGTAATTTTTATAACAAAATTAAGGGCTGAACAAAATAAAATAGATTTATATTTTGTATTTTATTTAAATTATCTAGTACTTTGAATAATATAGGGCACATGCTATTGTGCATATTTGTATTGTTTTCTCTGAGACATCCATTGTTACTGTTGCCGTAGGCTCTCTTTTTTTGTCTGCCATCCATTTTATGTTGGCAGTAGTGTTGCGTGCGAGACATGGCGTCTAGTCACTGGGGAAGAAATAAGTAGCTTCGCCAACTTTCTTGTTATGTTTTGTTATTTCGCTAGAATTAAAAGCATATGCAACAGATACAGCTTAATAAGTTCATTTTATAAATAAAATCAGCTTAAATAACTTTAAACAATAAAGTTCAAATACCACTGAAATTTAATTGAATGCTGTGAACTAGGAAGAAAAAAAAAATGCATAAACGCTCAAAAGACATTATAAGTTATAAACCTAAAGATGAATTTTACAAAGTATATATTATTCTTTATATAAATCCAGTTACATCTTTGTTGCAGTATTGATTTTTTTCTGTGAGCTTATGCTTTATCTATTATTTTTATCACATTATTATAAATGACAAATGCTAATAATGTAATCAATCACACTGCTAATTTTGCATATTTAGTTTAATGTATATCTTCCAATACATAATAATGTGATTTTTACAAACATTGCTATATGTTTTTCCGCTGCTTTGTGACTGACATAAAATTTATGGAAATGTATCAAATTGTTTTTAGCCCTGTGTTGTCTTGGCTGTCTGCTAGTTTGTTTTCCCAGGCTACCATCTTTTTGAACTCAATCTATCACAATTAGGTATGATTGGTAAAGATTTAAAATAAGCTTATTGTCAAGCAAAGCCACCAGGAAAACATAAAAATCAATAATTTGTTAATATTTACTCTTACTTTCAATCATATAAATTTAAAAATATTTTTTTCATTATAATTTACATATATATTCATTTATTTTCATTTATAGATAGCGATGTAGGTGAGAATATGTGTTATAAGGTAGAGTTGGATTTTACAGAATATGTTTTCAGATTTTTTTATATTATTGAACACATACTGTTCTTGTTCAAATATATGACAGACCTCATATAAATGGCTGCTTTTCACTCTGCTCATACAGCACATGGAGATGGCACAATTTTCCTGACACTGGTAAAATGTCCAAAAATAATGCCAATCAGTTGATACATGCTCCATTTACCTGATAAGCTGCTCTGTCGTTAATTGGTGCATTTTATAGGTTGCCAGATCATTGTGCAGTGTATGGCAAGCATTAGAAATAACAGCTCCATGCTTAATTACAATGTAATTTAATGGCACATTTCATGGAAAAACTTAAATTCCATGGGTCATATAAATTTGCCTGGTTATTTTATATAATAATATATAAATATATATGTCTATCTGATATCACACAACTAAGTCCAAATCCTAGGCACTGGCAGCTTCTGAATCTATCCAGTTTGTTGTGTCACAAACAACATTGATCTGGTATAGCAAGTGAATAGCCCTTGTCAAGTATGGATGTAAAATCTAGAACTGAACCTCACTATTTAGTTAGAGGCTTAATTTCAACCATGCTATTAGTTTTCTCACATTCATTGGTGAGGCTGCACATGGTTTCAGAGTCAACATTTTAAAACTGGAAGCATAAAAAAAGTTGACCATGAGTGATGGCAAAAGCTTATTAAGCTTAAATTCATTTTATGTCCTTTTTTTTAAAAAAAAAACCAAAACATTATTTACATGATATGTGTGCTAGTTTGTTAAAAAAAATACAAACAAAAACAGTATAAAAACATTTCAGATTGTGTTGAAATTTCCAAAAAGATCACACTTGTTCTAAACTTTTTTGTTAACTGGATCAAGAACCACTACTTTACAAAGCACTAAAAAAGAAGGCAAATATATTTCCATAACTAGACAACAAGTGTACATATGGTTTCAGATATCACTAACTCTGTATTTCATTTGGAACATGTATAAACTGCATATTTGGCAATATGCTGTGTTGTCTTTTTATAGCATGCAAATGAATTACATTTTTCCAATGTTGACATGTATTTAATGGTACTGAAGCTGGGTTAGGTTTCAAAGAAACTTTGCTTCTTAGCAAACTATGATGCAAATATTTCTGACTGCTTTTACATGTGTAACAATATATATCATATTGGTGCCATGTTATATCACTGGCTGACCTAAAACTATTTTGGAACAATGAATGAAATGAAAGTAAAGCAATACTTTGAATCTTTTAGTATTTTTTTCTTTTGTAGATACTTTTGCCTTATATATGTACAGACATATTAAGCAATAAATACAATCTAAACATGATATAAACAACAGTTTTGAATTTATCATTATTTTAAGTAAAAGAGTAATTTTTGATATCCTCAATAAAATAACTGTTCAAGTGGTACATATTATAATTATATTTATTATTATTAACAAAGGCGTTGTTTGAGAATGAGAAGATTTAATAACTGAAATAGTTTTATTAGGTCAGTATTGCAAGAAGTTGATTTTTCATATGTAGACCAAACTGCACATAGACAAGTGAGTAATGCTTTTGTAATATTTTTGATGTAAAACATCTGCAACTCTTAAGAATGCTGAGTAAAGGACAGTGGTGGTAATTCCTCTATTGATAAATACATTTTATTTCAGTCTCATACTCATAAAGTAAAAGTATTATTTTTATTATATTATAGTGTGCATACAGTTACCTCACTAAAAATGGTTTAGGTACCGCTCAATGTCTACATTCAGAATTGACTTGAAAATCTGACATCGTTCCAGCAGCCTCATGGTCTTACATATTTTACATAACACTATTATCTGCTCTTTAAAAATAATAAAAAAAGAAATAAAAATAAAAAAATATTTTTATAGCAGCTAAAATTGACAAGCAGATTTTGATTTTTAAATAAAAATCATCAGATAATCAAGTCAATTCTCCTTCTGTGGGGTTAGATAATTTACGAAAAATAATACCCCTGGATTATTACTAACATATGTTTTTTACAACTCTTCAGAATTTTTACAACTTATATTTAAGTATATCTTGCTTTGGCTAAATTTATACTTTTTCCTTTTTCATTTCATGTGACAGAAGTCTTTAAATCCAAATGAATGCGCAAGTCCAGCTTGTTTGGATTTTCAGTAGTAGATCCAGCTTTTTCTTTTTGTCCTTTTTGTATTATTATTATTATTAATATTATTAAGATAAAAAAATATTTCTGCTGGAACTGGTGAATAGTGGTTAGGACATTTGCATTGGAAGGAAGTGAGAGCTCTTGTTTTCCTTCTTGGATTTCTTCCCTTTTATTGGAGACCCTTTATTGCTCAAAGCAACAAACATTTCCTTTCCATTATTTGTCCACTTTGCAGATGCATAGGTATTATATTTGTTCTCCTGTATTAACTCTTTAAAATTGCAGTCTTCATTGCACAACTTCTGCAAAATAAAAATATTAGGGTTAAGTAAATTGGAAATGTAAAGACATTGGAAAAGACATAGATCCAGGCCTAAGTACGACAGCGAATTTAAATTTGACTGTACGTTCTGTGCATGCGCACAGCAGATGTCATCCCTACGCTAGCAGAAAATACACAATGTAGGTGGAGGGAGCCATTTAAATTGTACAGTATGGGCTTGGTTAGGCAGGTACGTATGACAAGCCGATATGTACGAATGCTGTTATGCATGGAAAAGTTAAGGTAGGGTTTAAAACTCGTAAATTAGCTAAATTATGCGTGTTTCCAAGGGGAGTTCCCGGGGGAATACGTTATACTTATGATAGCGTAACTACGCTACGCGATCGTACTTACAGGGAACTTAAGTCTGGATCTGGCCTAATCTGTATAACTTTTAAAATGAGTTAAAAATAAGTATGATACAAATTGTGCACCGGATCCAGACCCCTGAACGGCTACTGATTTACGCAAGCTACATGTGTAAATGGCCTGTCGTTCACTAACCGCGCATTCCAAAACAATGGGTTACGCATCAGAACGCAGGATATATGGATATTGCTCCCGTGCCTCCAGTTGTTTCATATGTGAGGCAGGACAGACTTTCATGCGTACTTATTATTTATCCTATCTAAATCGTACAGTAAGGACTAGGTTTAGTTTATGATTTATGATTGTCTTGTCCACGCATTTAAGCTTACATGCGGAACAAGATAAGATTGGATTCTGGACAAGAAGGTGTCCAGAATTACGTAAATGAGCGGGCGAGTGCCCTTTCCACTCATGTAAGAAACTTATTAGCGGCCCAACGTACGGAACCTCTCCATACATTTACGCACTGCTATTAGTCTGGATCAGGCCTAGTGTTTTTCCATAATTCTTTGGAGATGCCTATCAGAGTAAGTGAAATATTTTGCTTGCCGTTAATGAGTCATTATGATAAAGTTGGTGGAATCATGGACTTTGTGGTCCACTCTAAGATTCTACTTTAGCTTTTGCATAGCGTAAGTAAATATTACCTTTCCATAAAGCTTTCCAGACTTATTCATAGCTAGAAAGTAATTACTTTGCACTCCTCTAATTGCCACAATTCCAACTGTAACTGTTCTGATCTCAAGAACACCTGTAAAACATTAGACAAAGCAAACAGCAAGGTTTATTAAACAGTTTAAACAAATGCTAAGCCACAGCACAGTAATCTGGTTTTTAATCAACGTTTATCGTATTTTTCAAGTGTACATAAGGTAAGACTGTTTTAAGATTGACACTGCACTAATAATTGAGAATACAATGCTGTTTTTTGATGAAATATGCTTAAAAGTTTTAAAATAGCCAGTATAAATTTGATTGACTTTGAGTACATATGCAATGAGCATATACCCCAAAATATATTTAAAGGCATCCAAATCTAAATGAGGTCCATACAGTGCCTTTATTTTATTTTTATATTTACCCAATTGAATACTATATATTTTTTTTACTATATAGTTTATTTAGAAAATTATAAGCTATAATTAAATCCACAATTATATAAGACATTGTCATGTGGTTTATTATGCTCTATCTATCTATCTATCTATCTATCTATCTATCTATCTATCTATCTATCTATCTATCTATCTATTTCTCATAGTTACCAGCTATACTTTATGCCAGTTTTCTTACTTGCTAAACATATTACAATGTACACAATAACATTACTCAATAATGTATATTGACTTTTTTTTTCCAGCTGCCTGAAACCATCATGCTAGCTAATACTAGCATACATTATCTGACTAGTAGCACAGATTCCCACAAGTCTTAGGAGATGACTATCCTAGATCGATGGAAAAATGTCTAAACCACATTCTGAGTAGGAGAGACTGTGAGAAAGTGATTAACAAATGTCTACCAATATCACATCCAAGGAAAAACAGAAATCTGAGGATGTGTAAATGATACAAAACAGACCACTGCACATTGTGCATTTGGTAAGATAAAGCATCTGCTTGACCTCTTTGGGCATTGAAAACTGATAGGATTTGCAATGATTTATATGTTAAGAAAACAATTATTCTGTTACCATGCAACAGCTAATCCTGTTTACCATATATTCAGCATTTTTAGTAAAAATAAATGAATGTGTATGTCTTTTATGCATGGTTATGCAAACCATACCCATAAGCTATCCTACAGTATATTAAATAAAATATAAATAAAATCATTAATTCATATTTAGCAATTACTGCAATATCACAATATTTTATGTATTATAAATGATTATATTTGACATGATTTATTTGTAGATAATCAAAACAATGAATATAAAAATAAAGGCATTTATATCAGCAGACTTTTTTTTTACTCTAAAGAAAACATATGAAAGGGCATGTTTTCTGATTACTAGGATATAGAAAATGTTCGCTTTTTGTTCAGTACATGTGAGTGCCAGCATGAATCTGGATTCTTTGATCCAAAGTTCTGTCCTGGGACAATATCCAACGGCAGGACAGGACAGGGTCAGGAAACGGAAATCGCTTCCACTATGTGTGTGGGGGTTGTATGGAGATAGAGCAGTGAGGGCATGGTATGTGCACTCTGTATTATCCAGACATCCGTGCTGTCCCTATTTTAAGTGAAGATGGCATCACAGTTTTAAGGTAGAATTGTTGGCTTGTATGACCGTATGATGGAAGGCTGCATCCATTGGTGATTTGGCATCAGACTTCCACTGCCGGAACCAATAAAAAAAAATGTAAAAAAGTCCTGCCATGGATTTCTGCTTTGTATATATCAAACCAAGTACCACTTGTTATCCATGTATTGCTAAGATGCTACAATATATTACCAGAGTTTGTATAAAGATGTGTGGTACTGCTTACATTACTTCTATATATCTTATCCATCTCAAAAATATTTAAATAGCAACAATAACTCATAGTAAAGTGCTCTGTGTCTGACAAATGTTATGTGGATGCTCTCATACAACATCTTCTAGGAGTTCTGCATATTAAATGATCTCTTAAACTGGGTTGGTTTTCTCCCAAATTACTAATTCGACCCAGGTGCTTTATATTTCTCTTGTTGAGAACTAGTCAGTAGACAAAATAATTGCTTAAAGCATATTAAACCGTAAAAGACTTATTTTTTTCCCATCTAGAAATCTTAACACTATTACTTTTAATCAACTTTCTAAATTTGTTCAACATTTGCAGTCCAGAAGCACATGAATACATTAGAAAAACAGACTAGAGAAACTTATCATGTATAGCTTAGAAGGGACATGGGGGATATGATAGAAGCTTTAATATATATCAACAGGTTGTAACTAAGTACAGGAGGGTGGCATTTAAAAAAAAAAAAAGATGTATTAGAACATGAGGGCATGCATATATTCTTGAGGTGGTAAAGGCTAATGCAGTAGAACAATCTATGTTTGCATTGCAATAAATATAAGGATATCCTAAATTTTAAACTAAAGACAGGGGATCTGAGTCAGACTTAATAATGAAAGCTAATTTATGCATGCAACTGCGGGAATGCACTGCACATGTGCGCGGCAAATGTTGCTCATCGTAACTCTGATTGTACATAACTTGTACGTAACGCCGTACGATAGGGTGTGACATCCCTACGCAAGCCAATTATATGTATTTTGGGGCGGAGTGAGGTATTTAAATTGTATAGTATGGGCTGGATTAAGCACTTATGTACGGTAAGGCATTATGTACGCACAGAGATACGCAAGGAAAAGTTAAGGTAGGGGTCTGAACACATAAGTCACCTAAGATACATACGTGTGAGGGCAGTGCCACGGGGAGTGTATTAACCTTATTAATGCGTAACTTACGTACGCTACGCTTGCGTACGTAAAATAACCTTAAGTCTGAATCAGGCCCAGGGTGTGTTACGGGTGACTCAACCAGGGCGCGGAGTCTTACTAGGGCCTGGTATTCACTAGAGCCCCTGATGGTGGGGATAGTCTGGGCTGCAGTACACCTAGCAGGTCGTGGCCCCCGGCGGAAGAACAAAAGCAAAAAAGGAACAATTGTAGAAGACAGAAAGTAAAAGGATAGAAAGAGAAGAGCTAGAAGGGATTAGTGCTGACAAACAACACCAAAGACATTAACAATGACCAGACAAACAGGATGCACTAGGGCGCTCTCATGCACTAATGCAGACTGAGCACCACAGGGCTGCCCACACAACCACAGGGGAGTCTGCGCAACCACACAGGAACATGGAAAATATAACAACTCTAAGACATTACAACAACCTGGCAGAGTGCAATACTGCACAGGCTTCTTCCCTGCATCAGGACTGGACTGATCAAATTACCTGTGGATTCATGCTATACCTTCAGTCTATTTCCCTCCACAGGGATAAGCAGGCCTCAGGAGATATACCAACTCTAGGGGCCAGATTTACTAAGCTGCGGGTTTGGAAAAGTGGAGATGTTGCCTATAGCAACCAATCAGATTCTAGCTCTCACTTTCTTAATACATACTAGAGAATGTCAGCTAAAATCTGATTGGTTGCTACAGGCCAAACCCACAGCTTAGTAAATCTGGCCCTAAGTGAGTAACTTATATCAACATCTATCGTGTAGTATCAAATACTGCATGAGAATTTTACACATCCAAAAGAGTTTCAGTTCTTTTTTGCCTCAGTGACGGAACGATATTATCATTTATTACAACGACAGCTATGAATACATTCATATGATTGGATTTGTTTACATAAAAAGATTTCTAGTGGTGCACCATGATGGAAAGACTTGGAATTATCTGATAACTATCTTCACACATTAGCCTCCGTTTTTATAGAGACTAAATAACAACAAATCTTTTTATCATCTGAACCTATAGAAAGAAAGTCTCGGGGTTGTGTTACAAATTGTTGCTTTATATAAGAAATGGTTTGAATATATATGGGTTCAATGGGTTTTGCCATATGGCGTTAAGTTGTTATTTGTTTGATTTTGGAACGATAACTGTATAGATTTCAGCAGTGGGAATTTTTGTATTATTTTTTATAAACTATTAGTAAAAGAATTATCTGTTTTTTTAGTGCTTCTTATATTTGTTTATGTTTGTTTCCAATTTTGGTCTACTGAAAAACAGCTGACTAACAGGTTTTTTAGTTTTTAATGAGTGACACTTTTTTCCAAAGCGCCCTTTTTTGTTTTATACTTGTTATGAATATTTTTTTTTTGCGTACTGCTACTAACACTGCTGTGCAAATGGGTCATTCAGAGCACTGAGTGCTTTTATCATACAACTGGCTTGTCCATTGTTGGATATATACAGGGCCAAATGAAGGTGTGTGGGGGCCCCTGCCTCACATTAACAAATAGTTCCCTTCATTCACCCTATATTAAACTGACCCCCCCCCCCCAACCACCCATACATTTCTTTATTAATCCACCAAGTTCTCTTACCTTCCCTGAATCTCTCTGTTTCTTAACCTCTGGAACATGACAGCAGCCTCAATACAGTATGCCAATTACTGACATCCTTCCTCTTGAATTGCAGAAGGCTGCTTTTGTGTGTGGGGGTTGTGGGGAGACAATCTCAATTGCCCTTATGTATTAAAACCTAATAGATTTTAGATCTAAAAGACTATAGGCTTGATTAGTGCTCATATCTTAAAATAATATGTATGACTTAATATTTAAAATATAGTTCTGAACCCAGACTTGCAATACAGCTTCAATTAAAACTCTGATGCTGGATCAAAACTTGATCCAGCTTTCTGTGCGGGTGAGGTGAGACCACTATCCTCGCATACATAGACTTAATATCTGATCTAACATTTCCAAGCTGTCCTCACTTAAAATAAGAGAAGCCCTTAAGTCTGGATACAGCGATAGACACTTAGCATACTCCCACAATTTCCATACAAACTCAAGTTTGCTAGCACCCTGTCCTGCTTCACTTTCAAAAAGCCTTGGGAAACACTTCCAAGGAATCGAGATCTTTACTGGAAATTCTGTGCATTCTTACACACAAAATGGGTTTGTTTTCCAAGCTTTGCGGTCATAGAGAGACCATTTTTCATAAGTTTGGATCTGGTCCATACTGATTATATCATTGATTTATTACCTTTATGTTTCCATTTCTTCACTTTATTTAAACACATTGTACACATCTCCATAACAAGTTTGTGTCTATACTTGGCAGATTTACAAACATAAAACTAATAAAAAAAAATATCGTATATGGGACCATATTCAGAGATCTGGCCTTTTCATATTATTCTTATTCCTGCATTATTTCAGGGGTCAATCAAATAATTGTCATGATTAATTCCAGTTTAAAATCCACATATTTCAGATATATTTAGCACAGGTATTAAACAAAAAAACATAAAACTGCCATACATTGATATTATATCACATACAATTTGCTAAGCTCATATTGAATAAATTTAAAATATATAAAGTATGTCTATTAAATAACGAGACTGATTAAATAACGCACTTTTATTTATTGGTATTACAAATTTAATGCTTGTCCCCTTCAATATACTCCGCTGTGGTCTTGTTTTGCACTGGTCGAAGGCATGGAGCAAATTAATTTTTGTTAGTTGTTTCAACATATCTGCTGTTTTCTTCAACTGACTCAAAATGTGTTCCTTTAAACACTGATTTAACTTTTGGGAAAAGATTAAAGTCACAAGGTGCTAAATCGGGCGAATATGGAGAATGTTCAAGTGTAGTAATGTGATTGTTGGTCAAAAACTGCTTTACAGATAGTGCTGTGTGAGCAGGCGCATTGTCCTGGTGAAGAATGAAACCATTTTTCCACTGTTGCGGCCGTTTCTTTCTGACTCTTTCTTTCAGCTTTTTCAAAACTTCCTTATAATTATGCTGGTTAACTGTTGTGCCTTCTGGAACCCATTCTGCCACATGTTCAATGTCACTATGTATGCAGCTATAACCGGTTCTGACTGCTTTGTTTACTAGGTGGCATCACAGTCTCATTATTTTATAGACTGACCTCAAAATATATTGCAAAATTATTATAATTACGTAATGCAATTAGTGCAGGTTGCCTGTTAAGCTTGTCCATAGGTTTGCTAGAAACATAAAGAAAATGCCATTTACACAGTTATAGGTGAGAATTTACAGACGGTTTAGAAACATTATAAGAGGAAATTATTACTCTACACTAGAGAGTAGTGCTCAGACAAAATCCTATCAGCATAATGGACAGGTTCCAAAGATCTGATTTTCCTGCATTCGTAGCATGAGCTGTGTAGTCGCTTAGCTAACCACTGCCCTCACTCCCATGGACTTCAAACCAGAGGACCACCCTACCTTAAAATTTCCATCCCGTACATACAGTATTTAAAATGGTGGCAGGTCAGAGGTCTAGTCGTTGCGCACTACAATAACACACCTAAACATTACATTACAAGGGCATCCTGCCCTGGTCGGAAGTGTCATTTTCCGGAAGTGTGGGTGGAGCACATTGCATTATGATCAGGTCACACAGATGTGTGTGCATCGGAAATAGGCCATTTGTCGGAAGCTGCCTCACCTCTGGATTGGGTCCACAATTGTATAGAGATCTTTCTTCTATGTTCACAATGATAAATACATACAATGCTACAAAAACTTTTTATTTATGTAACTAGAATTTGATGAATAATAAACAAAATCAATAGTTTCTGTGAGCCTGTGCTTACCTCTGTGTATCCAATAAAAAAAATTTTTTTTTTTTTTCACTTAGAGGGCTAAAAACAAAAAATAACAAAAAACATGTACTTGGGAATTATTCTGTTTTTCTTGTGTTCCAAACAGAAACTATAGTGTACATTGTTTACCATATTTTATTGTTTCTTTTTTTTTTATGTATGTGGTTTTAACACATTTTTGGTATAAGAATCAATAATTTGAACTTTTACTAGAGTTGTATTCAAATGCAAAAGTTCTCAAAAACACCTAAATCAGCCTTTAAGTGGTATTACTTTGATTTTCTGAATATAAAAACAATCATAGCAGTTCAATGGTATATGTTTATCATTTAACATTATTGGTTGTGCAACATTATAATCTATTACAGGTGAATTTGTCATATAAAGTATAAATCTTTGCTCCTAAATGGACACCAGGGCCCTATTTAGAATTCTAGACTTTTTTAAACCATGTGCCTGTACCCAAAATAATTTAATGCTAAGGGAAACGGAACATTTTGTAGTTTATTTTTTGTCAGCCAATTTTATATGCTGATTTAAGTTTGGGAGTTATAGTATTTAAACATGGTGTGTCTAGTCAGCAATAAAGGGGTTGTTACCAAGATATTTGTTGTGTGATTTAGTTCTTTTGGTGTTTTGTTACAATATTTTGTGCTAAATTTAGAGTAATTTCTTGCAGTCACTAGGTCCTCACAGATATATCACCCTCTGGGCAGGAGTCAGAAAGAAACCTGGGGAATAATGTGCTACTCAGCAGCGCCACTGGTAACATCACAAAATGGCGGGGCGCCGCAGACCTACGTTAACAGTGGGATGGTATGCAGGGAATTTTCCCTGCGTATTGGCCTACTAATGAACAGCTCTCAGAAGCAAGTATTGCCGGTAGGATACCGCCGATACCTGCTATTGCAGAGCAAAGGTAAGTATCAGCAGGCCCCATCAGCTGTGAGCCTGGGACATTAGTCCCGGCTATCCTCCACTGATGGCGGCCCTGCTAGTTGGCCAGTATATTGATTTATGCTTAACTTTTCTATTGCTTTTGTTGTAAGTCTATTAAATTCATTTTTCTTAGAGTCACTTGTAAATTACCATACTGTCATTACTTCTACTTCTACATTATAACTTGCAGACACCGTCATGACTTATTAGGATGTGGGTGGTATTCTTGAATCGGGCCCATTATGTGTGCATATTTACCATCACCAGGGCTGCTCAGGTGAAAGGCGATAACCTTAGAAGTTTTATACTTGCTTATTTTTTAAACTCAATATTGTGTATACCTTGTTTGCCCATGTCAACAACCCACGTGAAACAACCCACACGGCCGAGCTTACATCTAATGTGTACAGCTCATCATCGCACGCAATTGTGCACACTTTTTCTACACACACACAGTGCTAAAAACAAAACAAAACACTTGCATAGGCTTAAAACTGCTGCGGCCCACAATTCTATATCAGGCCCTCATTATGTAAAGAAAAATTATTATTTTAGAAGCCTAAAAGTCTAGGGGCTATATTTACTAAACTACGGAAACGGAGAGATTGAGATGTTGTCCATAGCAACAAATCACATTCTAGCTCTCACTTTCTTATTGCATACTAGAAAATGTCAGTTAGAATCTGTATGGTTTCTATGGGCAACATTTCCATCTCTTTATCTTATCCGCAGTTTAGTAAATATACCCCCAGGAATCTATCTGATAGTCAGTTTATAATGGAAAACCCCAAAATATTCCTTACCTTAAAGATGTGGTAAATATTTTCTCTTCCATAAAAAAAAAACCACTGAAGAACTTCATATTTGCATACAGTTCTTAAACTGGCCATACACCAGGATGATTACCTATCCCTATCCTGATAAATGGGACAATTTCCATACAAACATAGAAACTAAAGATAAGAGCCATATGGCCCATCCATTCTGCCCAGTTGTTTATTTAAAACTATACTGATCCTAGTCCCTGTTTACCCTTAATTTAGTTTGAGATTTAAGATATCCTTATATTTACACCAAGCATATTTAAACTGTTCTACTGTGTTAGCCTCAACCACCTCAGATGGGAGGCTATTCCACTTATCTATCACCCTTTCAGTGACGTAATATTTCCGCACATTTCCTCTGAATCTACCACCCTACAGTTATATTCATGCCCTCATGTTCTATTACACGTCTTCCTTTGAATAATGCCCCCCTCCTCTAGCCGGTCACAACCCTTGATATATTTGAAAGCTGCTATCATATCCCCCCTCTCCCTTCTCTGCTCCAAGCTATACATGTTTAGTTCCTCTAGCCTTTCTTGGTATGATTTGTGACACAGGCCATCTACCATTTTAGTTGCTCTTCTTTGCACAGACTCTAATGTATTTATGTCTTTCTGGAGATTTGGCCTCCAGAACTGAACACAATATTCTAGGTGAAGTCGTGCCAATGATCTATAAAGGGGCATCACTACTTCTCTCTTTCTGCTACTAATTCCTCTCCCTATGCAATCAAGCATCTGACTTGCCTTTCTCATTGCTTTGTTACATTGCTTGGCTACCTTTAAGTCACTGGAAATAATGACT
>WWET01000289.1:470808-482621 GCA_011038615.1 Limnodynastes dumerilii
TCTTTCCCCCCACAATCACTTAGAGTATGTGATCTCACATCCTGCTTTGCTCTGCCTTGTTCTGCCCTGTTAGAACCAAATCCTGATGATTCAGATCTGTATTGGAGGTGCTGCGTGTGCACATGCATAATTGCAATATGCTCATGTTTTAAAATCCAATGCCCCTTCTATGGAAGTCTGCATCCAGTCCAGTAATCCAATTTAGATTCTTTTTGAAGCTCTGACATTGGAAAATCTACAACTTTTTAATTCTGTTGCTTTAAGTTTCTTTCTTTTTATAAAACATACAGGAAGATAAATAGCTAAACATTATCTGGATTGGAACAAAGCAAATATGGTTGGTTGTTTTGAACGTTAGAATCCATGAGTCAATCTATGTGTCCCGTATCACCAAATAATCTTCTGATGTAGTCTAAAGCCATACTGATTTCGTTGGGTACAATAGAAATGTGAAATAGCTTCACATCTACAGCTAAGTGTCAAAATCTTTCCAAGCATCGCTGATAATTTAATAGAAGTGGGGGTATGGAAATGTGAAGAGGATGACCACAAAACTCGGAGCTATCTAGACCACCATAAGTTTTATTTATATCAAATTCAGATATCATTTTTAAATGTCATATATGCAATATTTCATATGTGCTAATACTGCCCATTGTCTCTCTCTATATTACAATTTCCTAACATGTTACAGCAGTGACCTTACCCCCATCTTACATTACAGCAGTACAATGATTACCACTAACCCACATATAAGATCAATACCTGATACCACCCTGCCTATTATAGTATTACCCCATACTACCCCCACACATTACAGCAATACCTTACACCACTCTTGTCCATGAAAGCAATACCTCATCACCCCCATATAACACATTAAATCCCCACATCATTCCAACAGTGAGTTTATAAATGCATCAAACGTTATAGTAGTACCACCCTCACACAATATTGAAATACTCCACTACACCCTCACATACTCACATATTGCAAAAATAACACTGACTACAACAAACAATAACTCCATATTTCACAATCCACAAATTATGGTAATAGCTTTGCCTACAGATATCTACCCAACTTGTTATCTTTTACAGACAAGATCCCTACATATAGACCACACGTACCCACTCATATTACAGGAATAAAACCTTCAGACAGCCCACATACAAACTTTTTATAACAATACAAGTGCAAAACAAATCTTTTAAATTGTGAGTCTGAAAGAGTGCAGGACTTATAATAAGGTACAGTATACCATACTATTGTATACCACCATACTTTGAGCACTGTGTATGGGTTTCAATTGTTTGCCCCTTACCACATGATCAACAAGCTAACTATATAACTATACAAAGAGTCATAAAGAACCCTCATTATGTCAGTTAATCTGAACAATATATGGAATATTACTAAAGGTCAACAACTTCATTTTTGATTTGTCTAAACAGTCTGAGTTTCTTGTAGACCAGTCACTGACAGCTTTATGTTGTAAGTTTTATGTTGTATTGATTGCATGATGAGAGGTTTTTCATACTGTTTCTTATAAATCAAACTTTTTAACTCTTTTGAGCTTATATTTCATCGTTATTTGGTGTATCAGAACATCACATTTATTCCGTAGTTTGACACTTTTTGTGAATTTATAAGTTTAGATATTGCTCCTCCTGGTTGTTACTTATAAACCCCAAATCACTGATTAAAATATTTGTTTTTGTTGCAATTATTTAACCTCTTTAGAACAGTTTTCTTTAACAATCTCAAAGTTATTCTTTTTGTAGAAAAATGTTGGGAGGAATATAGGATAAAATAGAGTTTTTGCTTTACATTTTCTTTATTACTATAGCACTACTATATTACCCAACACTTTACAAGAATACTGAATCATTCATGTATACTCTTTAAAAGCACTAATGATGCTAAAGAATGCCATAGCTTTTTTCACTTTGACCTCTGCAGTGATAGACTAAAATAGCTTAAAAAGCAAATTAATTTCCATTGCTTTGTAAAATCAGATTTCTACAAACTGCACAATTTAGTTTCATTTGCAGGATCAATTTTTTTCCTATTGAAGAAACTTTTTACCTTTTGCCAGCCTCATACAGTTATATCAGAAAATTGGTGTGGGTCCAGATAATCATCATGCCTAATAATCGCATGATCAAATTTTATTTGGAGTTTATTTGGAAAACCTAGTTGACAAATTCTCTCTCTCTCTGCCAATGTGTGGGGTTATATTGCAATGCTACTATCAGGCTTCCATGTCATGAGATTCCTCTGACTGATTTGTTCACCTAAATAGAAAATGGATTCTGTTACTAGGTGTGAAATCCATGACTGCCCCATGTGTGCCTACGTTACAGTTATTGTGTAGACTCAGAGGAAAAGTATAGATCAAAAAGTTTGTTCTAAGAGATTTAAGAAGGATGCAGGAGATTATGTTTCAAATGTCTCATTCTATCATTATTGTCTAGTACCGTTAAATGTTGTGTGAAGGAAATTTTTAACCCAAGTATAAAGTATAGCAATGATATTAATATTTTTAGCATAGCAAAGCAAGTATATATTTAGCGTGGGTAATATATATATATATATATATATATATATATACTCCACTAGAGCCTCAGGAGGCATGCACAGTTTCTTTCCTCATTTTAATTGGGCCAATGCACTCATGTGACCTCCTTCGTGCATCTGTTGTTCTGTACTATACATTGAAAAAGTATGTGAACCATTAAAGAGCTCTGAAGTATTTAATTATATATGATATGGTAAAACAGCAGAATAACAAAAAACTGCTGGAAAGGTGAATGTTTAGACTGAATATATATATATATTAGCACAGCTTCTTAAAAATACCTGTAGGCACTGTAAAACAGCACAATTATAAATGAATTACTAGGAGATTCTGTCTCAAGCTTGTAGTTAAGTCACCAATTATGCACTTTCAAGGTTTAAAGCATTTCATTGCTTAAGGCTATATGCCTTTTTAGATCTAACAAAATACATCAATAACTTTATTTGTTTTGATTAGTCATAATCACTAAGTATGAAATCTTGTGGTACTGATAGAGCATGACAATAGGTGTAAGGTTACACTGGACAATGTATAGCTAGCAAATAGCTTGTGAGTTGGTGGTGAGATTAAACAGACCAGGAGTAGCTCTGCTAGCCACTAAAGAGTTACTTCCTCTTTATAAATACTCAGTTTGAGTTGAATGCATTTATCTTAATGTCTTAATTGTCTTTCTTTCTCTTATTAATTGATAAATGTAAACTTGTAAGACACCCAAAAGTTCCCTTTGTGTTGTAAATAAATTCTACAGAAATGGGAACCTAAATGAATGCAGCTACACATGAGCCATTTGGTGTACAGTAGATTAGTAGTGCATTATTAGGACCTTGTGGAATGCCAGAAGGGATGCAAATGAGACACTGTTTACTGACCTATTATGTCCTATTTTCTCACCACAGGATTATCTGTTGTCACTGAAAGCACATTTATGTACTTAATTAGCACCCTAAAATAATGCCTCATACTAAGTAAAAAAAAAATCATAACTAAATGAATTAGAGAATATACAGTTCAGAAGCTGTTACTAAATAATTACAAATAACATAAACAAGCACAAGTAACAAACAAGCAACTTTGAATCACTTTGATTTTCCATGTCATGACTTGCCTCCTAACATCATATCTGTTATAGTTATCTTTCCTGCATTTTAGTTCTATGTTTTGTATGAATTTCATCCATACACTTTTAAAGTACTTTTTGAGATGACAATTTTTCTAGCTTACAGCCAATTGCGGAATGAGAATCATGTAATTTGTAGTCTGATTACAGTTACTAATGGTTGATGGATCAGTGCCTGATTAACTACTCATGAATTTACATCTAAACTTTTCTACAATTAAAAGTAACCTTGCAGTATGTTTATGGACATTTTGAACCAGTATTGTTGTACATCATAGCAAGTTGTAAGTTCCATAATATGACATTTTTTGTAGCGAGCATTTTGTGGATAGGAGAACCAACAGCAATAATTAAATTCTCTTCACCAATAGCACTTTGCATACCTGAATTAATTTTAATATTAACATTCCCTGTTATTTTAGTAATGATGTACATCTTATCAGCAGATATTGTTTATCTATGAAATATGCCATGCTCCACAAAAATAATTAAATAACCTACAAATATTAGGGAAATATACAAATTACAGTAATATCAAATCATCTAATTACACATTTTCTGGCACTTTCAGGCCTTTGTGTGTAAATAACCCTCATTGTTATGCTTATCTGTTGATTTTGTACTCTAAAATAACTATAGATAACTATAAGTTATTTCATTCCATTACAGTGAAAACCATGTACTGCTTTGCATCACCTTCAGTTCAGTTTGATTCTCTGGTTTGTAAAGTTAAATTCAGTCATTCCTTGTATTTTCATATTCTGCATGATACATTATTTTACACATTTGTCTTTGGTACATTTGATGTGGCACAATGTCTTTAAATACCCTGTTAGAGTGATATAATAATAAATATCCCTTTGGAGTCATGAGACTCACTGACATTATTAATGTATCATACATTTATTTAAGTCACCTATTGTATTAACCATTTCATAACTGCCTCTGAAATATGAATCCAGCTATTGGTGTCACATAGGGGAATACGAGAATTTACAATACGTTACAAAAAAAAAATCAGTAAAGTTTTTGGAAACACCTGCTTTAAGATGGACTCCACCTGCCAGATGATTTTCCCATTCAGTGTTTTCCATCACAACTATAAATACTACTGCGGTCCTCTAACCGGTCTATAACATAAATCATCCTTCCCTCTCAGTAACTTTCTTTTTCCTTTCCTCTATGGTATTTCTTCTCTAGTATTAACGAAACCTAAAGGAGAGTTGTCTGCTGGTTTATATGAATTATTTAGATGTTCAGTAGCTATGCAATTGTAAAGATTTGAAATTCTTTTTGAAATAAACATACACTCTGTGTCCCCTTGACTGGTAGAAGTATAAAAGGACAATTGTGTACTCCATGTAAATAGCCAGACTTTTAAGTTGACCTGAATACTATGTCATGTTCCTCCATTGTTTGAATTATTCTTACTTGTTTCAACAGCCCTTTAAAGGCAGGACTGTAAGAACCTAGGTAGGAAGCCACCCAGCAGTGCTGTTCTTTGCAAAGAGCCAACCCTCTTTTATGCCCTGCACCACTTAGACAAAAGGATACAGATAAACCCCTTTATATGCATGCATAGGACCTTCTTTCAGCAAGTCTGCATGTTATTTTCTGTACATGTATATGGCATAGAACACAAATCTCATTTATCTTGGATTATGTAGCTAATGTGGGGTGGATCAAAAACAGGATCATAGAATAATTACATTATTATTTTCATTCATTTTTAAAGCATACAGTCATATGATGTACCATAACGAATAATGAAGCAAGGATATGGTTACTTACTGTAGCTGTTGTTTGGGTCCTGGGTACCCTTCACATTACCACGCTTATCAATCCACAGATACCACTGCGTTCCACAAAAAAGTTTCCTTATTCTTACATCCCCCCCTTCCATATAATCATAACTTCTTGTATGCCGCTCAGGGCTGGAACAGTTCACATTTACAGCCATTTGCTCTGGAGTCATGTCATTGCAGGCTAAAGAGAGTGTGCCCAGTAGAAAGATAATATAAAGGTATGGTATGTAGAGCAAAGTTGGCAGGATCCAAGTTAGTATCCATTTGCGCATTATAGTGCAGTGCTCTGGGTGTTCATGAACATCATAATGAAACTTAAATCTCAGGTGGATCAGTGTTTTTTTGTTTGTTTTTTTTAGGTCCAAGACCTTATTGTACTCTTTGCTATTGGTGTAAATTAAAATAAGTCAGGATACCTCCAAGCTTGACTTGTGGCTATGCCACAAACTGTGGACTTTCCAAGAGTAATTTTGTATCCGCAGTGTCCTCAGACAAACAGAATGGGATGACCTTGACAGTCGTAAAATTCAAGACCGCTCAGACTTACTGTTGAATGCAAATGCAACAGAACTGTAAAGACATGATAACTTTTATAATAGATATCTACAATCCTATCCATAACAGCTGATAAAACATAACACAATACACTCAAATGCTTAACAAGGTAACTGAAAATAAACCAAAACATATGAGAATATATATATATATATATATATATATATATATATATATATCAGTATAATTAGTGTCTTTGATGTCACTATAAAATGATATACATACTGCACACAAGAAAGCTGTATAAACCAGCATGGAGAAATCCTTGAGACACATACTTCTGCAAGCATGCCTTATAGACAGCAGCATGAGAATAGAACTGTCAGAAAACACTTGGATCCCTAAACTATGTTGCAAAGACATTACCATAAAATGCCCTTAATTCTATAAACAACTGATCTGTAATTTAGAATTTGTTTCCAGTAAATGCAGAAACAAAAGAAAAGTCTTGCTGATCTAAAACATTAAGTATTCTTTAAAAAGCAGAGATAACTTACTTGTTCTTGATGATAACAGCTGGATGTGTGTGTATTCCATTTCTGCTGCCTGAGAGTCTGTAGCGGCAATATTTCTCAACTCAGAAAAACTGTAGTACAGTCCTAATTGTTTCCATAAATCAACACGCAAGAGGGATTTTCTGTGTGTGTGTGTGTGTGTGTGTTGAGCCTGTTGTTGTTCAATGCTTCTTCGATAAATACCTTTTGGTGACCTCACTTGCAAGCAATTAGATCTAACCACTCAGCAGCTGAAAGCACGAAGAAGAGAAAAAAAGAAGTTGTATGAAACTCAGTCATCATCAGAGGGAGCTATGAGCATGTTTTTGCTCTTGGTTATAAGGACAGAGCTGCTGCAGTGTTCTGGGAAAGGCACATTTCAGAATACTTGCAAATATCAAGAGATGTATTCCGTTACACACACACACACACACACACAATGTGCTAGAATATGAAATCCGTCACACAATTTATTGCTTTCCACACAAGCATCATTCATGACTTTTTACAAATTTACTTAACAATATAGGGTTCTTTTTCAATCAGTTAACATAATAATTATACATTTAGATATTTATGTAACTAATTATAAAAGCTTCAGCGCATTTTTAAAACACAATACCATAATCATAGCATAAGTGTTTTAACATAAATCATTATATAATAGTGTTTGTTTGTTTGTGGGTTTTTATTTTTACTGTAGGATATTTTAGAGCTACTAAATCTGGTGGATAGTATAAAGTATCATTGTCTATATTTAAAGACTGTGCATGGAGTATGGAATTATAATTAGAGTAGACGTTAGGCCTTTCAGAGATTAGGGACATTCCCAGGGTAAACCTGGTTCAGATCACAGTATCAGCTCTTTCTGTGATCTTGTTTGTCATTGCATGTTATAGTGTTTAAGTATCTAAACTAAGATTTTAAGTTACTTATTAAGGATGGTTTTTAAAAGATATTTTTTAACATGTGGGGACCAGGCTTTTTGAGTGGTTATACTGTACAATATAAATGTAACATATATTTATATTTGTTCCAAGTAGCACTTTACTACTTGGAACATATGCAGAAAGAAAATGAGACTGGATAATAACAGACAGATATAGAGGTAAATGAGCTCAGTATCTAAGTGAGATGTTAGATACATAACCATAACTACTACATATTGCATTTTAGTCCAGTGCTCAATGGGTTATATGATCCAATTACACTGCAATGATTCTCTGGGGATTGGAGTGTATTTTTGTAAACTGGTAATAGAGGTATAATGGACTAAAGTAAAGTAAACTAGACTAAGGAATTGTGTAAGTTTGTGGGTGTGGGGGGGGGGGAGAGGGGGGTTCAGAAATGCAATACCAGATGTACTGAGGATAACAGGTGACATAAGTGTTAAAAGCTAGGACAAATATTATCACAAGACAATGTAGAAATGTACCTGTGAATAAGGCTGGTGGAAAGATAATCTAGTGATAGTAGGGTGGAAAAGTATACAGCCCCCCTAAAAAGTAATCAGATGTGTTTGTTACAAATAAATGTCATTTTTTAAATGCACAATTCATTAATTGACAGTATATTAATAAAAAAAATGAACAAAAACGGAATAATTCTTCTATGAATCATTAAAGAGAAAATTGAATTTGTTATGGATAATGGCCCCTTAATGCAAATAACACTAATCATACAGTAAATCTGATGGAAAGCTGGGATAATTAAGAAACCACATAGACCAAATGAAGAATAAAGTTATAGATATGCACAATGTAGGAAAAGGCTACAAAATAATATCTAAGAGCTTGAATATCCCAGAGAGCAGTGTTGGATCAGTTACAAGGGAGAGGAATTTACGTCATACCACCCAGGAACAGCCTAGACAAAGCTGTTCCTCAAAATAAGCTTTAGAGCACGAAGGAGAAAGCCACAGACAGGTCAGCTATCACTTTTCTACAGAGCTCAGTAGTAAAGATTGGTGTGAAAGTGCGCTAGCCAGCAACTACTGGGAGGGTGGCTAAAAGTTTTGAGAGACACTCTTTTTTTGTTTCACTGTAAATGCTATGTGCCAGATTTACTAAGCTGCGGGTTTGGAAAAGTGGAGATGTTGCCTATAGCAACCAATCAGATTCTAGCTCTCCCTTTCTTTTTACATACTAGAGAATGTCAGCTAAAATCTGATTGGTTGCTATTGGCAACATTTTCATTTTTCCAAACCTGCAACTTAGTAAATCTGGCCCTATATTTGAGATAAAACCAGGCAAAGACTATTCTTCAACAAACACCATCCCAACAGTGAAGAATGGGGGTTGTAGCATCTGCATTAAGGACCATGCATTTTGTGGAGATTGAAGGAAAGATGTATGCAAGACAACCTGCTCCAGTCTGCTAGAAAAGTGAGAGAGAAGGTTCACTTTATAGCAGGACCAGTGCCATTGATTTTAGAGGAAAAAACCTAGAGAGAAAGCCACAATAAGCCCACAATTTACTATATATAAATAATAATGAAATCTTCCAAATATAAAATGTTATGTAAAAGCAAGACTGAACCTAGCAGTACAATGGAAACATTTCCTGAACTAAACTTCAGATATATCTAGTACTTTACTGTAAATATAAGGTTTGGCAATGGCACACTATGGGCTAGATTTACTAAGCTGCGAGAAAGGAAAAGTGGAGATGTTGCCCATAGCAACCAATCAGATTCTATCTCTCACTTTCCCATTCCATACTAGAAAATGTCAGATTCTGATAGGCTGCTATGGGCAGAGCCGTCTTAAGAGAATTGTAGGCCCTGGGCAAAGCAATGCACAGGGGCCCCTACCCACCCATTCACAGGAATAAAAATGTCCCCTAGTATTCCCAAATCATGTCACTCCAGCAAACCCTTAATGTCTCTCTTGCTCCCAGTGTCCCTGTGTCTCCAGCCCCCCAATATTCACAAATCATGTCACTCCATCCCCCCATCATCTGTCCAGCTCCCAGTATCCCTATAATGTGCCTCCAGTCCCCCAGTATTCCCAAATCATGTCTCTGCAGCTCCCCATCATGTCTCACCAGCCCCCAGTTCCTTATCATGTCTCTTCAGCCCCTCCAGTTCCCTATCATGTCTTCCCACACCCCCCTACCCATGGGTAAACAGTCCAGACTGTTAGTATTTATTAATTGCACTTATCTTTAGAAGTCTTCCCTCCGCGGTGCACTGCTGCTCCTTCTCCTCCTTCCTAGTGAGGCTGGTGTCACAGGAAAGAGCTCCTATGCGGTATTCTATGCAGTATCACTATCACAGTAAAGATTACAAAGTCTGAAAAGAGAACATTTGTAGCAGGATACACAGGTGCAGTAGTGATTACTGACCAAGAAAAGACAAATAGTAAAACACTGTCCCTAATAAAGCTACCAGAAATATATGTTACACTGCTGATAATACAGGGATCCTAAGAGCAATCACAGCAATCATTAACCATAGATCTGTTCTCAAGCAATACAATTATTACTGTGACTGTTATACAGATTTATAACACCATATATTCTGGACTGTTGAACTTATTTATAACTTACTTTGACTTAGCAGATGCTTTTTTTTCCTATTCGCTCTTCTCTGTTCCAGTTCAGGCTCCTCTTTATTTTCCTTTCACTTTCCCCTGCTCCTCGAGGCTGCAGCATGGAAGCTGTCTGGGAGATCCTGACTGATGTTGCTCTGACTCATTCACTCACTTGACAAACAGCAAGCAGAGCAATGAGTGATTCAGGGAGCTCAGTGTCTTAGGGGTATATTAACAAAGCGCAAATTTTACCCGCGATTACAATTCAAATCATTTCGCCGCAATTTTATGGCAATTTGCAGCGTGAATTCACCGAATTCACTTAGCTGCGAGTTAATGGCAATTTTTTAAAACACCTGCGAGTTGCGTCGATTATGCAAGGGGTAAATCTTGCTTTTCGCATGTTTGAAAGCCTTAGCCATGCTGTGCTGATAGAACTACAAGGCTAAGCATTGCTTAGCCTTGTAGTAATATCAGCGTGGGCATGGTAAGACTGCTAACCATGCTGCATTGTGTGTGGTGTGTGTAACAAAAAAAAAACCAGTCTGCATAAAACAGTTACAGTTATATTAATGATGACGTCAGAAACACTAGAGCGCTTAGTGTAACTGACGTCATCATTAATATAAAAGGCTTCCCCCTAGCGACCGAATGGTCAGTAGGAGCGTGACGGACGTAGAAGCAGGAGCCTGTCTACGTGTCAAGTACCGAAGAGTCGGAGGAGCGGAACAGAACACCGGGGATGACACTTCTATCAACCGGAGGACAGTCTCCATGCAACTTGAGAAGATTCTACTCATCAAGCAACTCTTCCCAAGAATAATGACAGCAAACTGTGAGTGACAAAAATTTGTATTATTTTTTTACGCCACACAGTACGTTGCAATACATAATAGTATAGGACAAGGTGGCCACCGGAGGTAGGTGCACACATTAGGGGGAAATATTAGTCAGGGAAAATTTTTATTTCACATAGACACTTATAGTAATGTATAACTGTATGTTTTATGCAGACCGTGTTTTTTTTTGTTACACACACCACACACAGCTCAGCATGGTTAGAAGTCTTACCATGCTGACGCTGATATTACTACAAATAGATTGACATGTGTTTTTCTGGCTTGCATGGTGAATTTTCATTAATTTGCCTCTAGGCAAGGGCGAATAGCTAAACGGCGATTTAATGGCGATTTTCATGTGAGTTCGTCAAAGCAGCCTTTGTGAATACAGTGAGTTGTATGTGTAACATTGAAAAAATCTCAATGGTGATTTTTTGGTCTGCGATTTTCCAGAGGCCTAAACTCACATTAGTTTAGCTTTAGTGAATATGGAGATTTGATATTCACAGCAAATTCTCGCAATTTGAGGCGATTTAAAAAAATTTGCATTTTGTAAATATACCCCTTAGTCCCTCCGCTTTCCACTGCAGCTTCGAGCAGAATGATCTAAACAGAAGCTGCAGGAGGGGAGAGACAAAAGACAGGGCCGTTTTTTCCACTGGGCAATTTAGTTTGGGCTAGTGCTGGGCTTTGCTGAAGGGCCCCTTGATGTGCCCAAACTGCCCAGTGGAAAAGACGGCCCTGGCTATGGGCAACATCTCCACATTTACTTTCCCACGGCTTAGTAAATCTAGCCCTATGTGCAGTACATATGTGGTAAATTAAGGTTGTGGGAATAACACACTATTTACTTAAATTCCCAGTGGTAGAAATACCTACACGAGTTTCC
>WWET01000289.1:482650-495809 GCA_011038615.1 Limnodynastes dumerilii
TACAATCAAAATACCGACACTGAAAAAATCCCAGCAACAAAACTTATCGCTAATTTAAATTCTCCAAGAAGAATAAAATCCCTAAACATAAAATCCCAGCATAGAAAAAATCCCACCAACCAACACCCGACAATTAATAAATCGTGACAAATATAATCCTGACTTCACACAACAACAACGCGGCTGATGCTTGTTGTGCTATAAGCATTAGCATGAGCAAGGATGCCAGGGCATGCTGGCGCTTGGAGAACCACATGCGCCAGCATACCCTGGCATCCTGTGCCCACAGCGGCATAAATTAGCCACAGCTAAAATACCCAACAATAAAGAAATCATCACAAATATAATCCCAACTTCACATAACAACGCGGCAGGGCATGCTGATGCTTGTAGTGCTACAAGCATCAGCATGCCCAAGGATGTCAGGGCATGCTGGCGCTTGGAGAACCACATGCCAGCATGCCCTTGCATCCTGTGCCCACAGCGGAGTGTCAATGCCCCCATTAGAACTCTAATAAAAAATAGGGCCGGCCAAAAAAAAACTTTTAATGCCCCCATATAAAAAAACATTACATTTTATACCACTGTTATTATTAAAATAAATGGCATGGTGGTATTAAATGACAAAGGGGTAGATCCAGAACTACGTTTGCCATACGTTTATTCGCGTAGCGTAATTTCGTGTGCGTAAGTTCTATACACTCTCCTAGGCACACCCCTTGAATGTACGTATTTTGTCAAGATACGCTTTTCAAACCCTCCCTTAACTTTTGCCAACGTAACCGCAGTGATCCGCACACGTACGTATGGGCAACACCTATTTACGCAGCTAAGCGCGCCCATACTGTACACTTTAAATACAAACCCCCGCCTACTTAACGTATTTCAGACGGATTTTGGACTCACATGAAATTGGCACGCCCACTCGTAAGTATTTATGTGACACATACGTGAATGGCCCATACGTTCACAATTACGCTACATTACTGTGCGTATTTTCTATGATGCGCATGCGCAGAACTTACCAAAAGGCGATTTTACGTCTCCGTTACGCGTAAATTTGCTCACAAGCATTGTTCTGGATCTGGACCAATATTTTGCATTGGTGGTATTGAATGGAATGTTAGTTTTCATATTGGTGGTATCAGTGCTCGAAGTGGAAATTTAGAAGTGGGGGTATGGAAATTTCAGCACCATATGTGTCTTGTTTGGCAAAGTAAACAGGTCAACACTGAGAAAATCACATTGGGCCTGATTCAGAGATCCGTTGGCGATGGGATCGCAAATATACGCATCTAAGTGGCAGATCGGAGCAGGTTACATCCCACTGAATAAACAGTCACTCCCCTTGCAAACAGTGGCCGGACCTAAAGCTGTCCAAACAGCCTTATTACCTTCCCCACACACTTTTTATTTGTGTGCAGTCAGCCTTATGGCCCCTTCCTTCAGTTTACCCAGTCTTATTGCCCCCTCTATTTGCCCAGCCAGTCTTTATGAGTGTCCAGTCAGCCTTATTGCCCCTCTTGTGTCCAGCCAGCCTTATTGCCCCAACTTTGTGTGCAGCCTAGCCTTATTGTCCCTTCTGTTTCCAGACAGCCTTATTACCCCCCTTTTTATTTGTGTGCAGTCAGCCTTATTGCCCCCCTTATTACCCAGTCTTATTGACCCCTCTTTGTGCCCAGCCAGTCTTATAGCCCCTCTTTATGAGTGTCCAGTCAGCCTTATTGCCTCTCTTGTGTCCAGCCAGCCTTATTGCCCCAACTTTGTGTGAAGCCAGCCTTATTAGCCTCTCCTTCAGTTTGCCCAGCCTTATTGCCCCTCCTATGTCCAGTTAGCCTTATTAATCCCCACTATAATTTGTGTCCACCCAGCCTCAGTGCCCCCTCCTTCTGTCTCCATATAGAATTATTGCCCCTCTATGTGTCCATTCTTATTGGCCCATGTTCAGCTTCCCACTACCCCATGCCAAATCCCCATTCCCCATCTACTAAAAGATAAAAAGTAATAAACTTACCTTTCCTGTGTCTTACGAACTCTCTCCTCCGCGGCGCTCGCTCTGCAGTCTGACGCTCACGTGACCTTACATTTCATTCTCACAGCCAGCTCTGTGAGAATGAAAGCTCCCGGCAGCAGTGAGAAGTGAGCAGGTATGCCATACAGCGTTATATAGCATCACTTCTATGAGCCCGCTCTGAGTAAATATACAGCTGCTCATAGAATCCAGCAGCTGTATTCTTACTCAGAGCCGGCTCACAGAAGTGGCGGTATGCCGTACCGCCGTATACCGGCCCACTTCGAGCACTGGGTGGTATTAAATGACAATATTTTTGTATTATTAGGGGTATTGAATGTAATGATTGTTTTAGTATTTGGGGCATTAAATGTTTTTTTTAATTTAATAATAATAACAGCGCTCTAAAATGTAATGTTTTTTTTATATGGGGGGCATTACATGTTAATTGTGTTTTTTTTTTTAAAGAGCTGGCACTATATTTTATTAGAGTTCTAATGGGGACATAGGGCCTGATCCAGACCTACGCATGAGAGCGGTGCGTATTACCGCTTCAGCGTAAAAACTTTCACTCCCATGACACTCCCCTTACCTTTACCTCCGTACGCCGGCTGAACCCTACCCTAACTTTTCCCGGCGTCAGTACGAATTTTCGTAGCGACGCGCTGATCGTACCGGGCTAAGCTCACCCATACTGTACAATTTAAATGGCTCCCCCCGCCTACATTCCCTAACTCCAGCGTCCGTACTAACTTCGTAATATAAACACGCCCTGTCGTCGGAAAATACGCAAAGAATGCGGACGTCTGAATCGCCGCTACAAAAAGGTCTTTGGTACGACCGGAAGTTGTCACTCTGCACATGCGCAGTGCGTTTTTTCTGCCGATTTTACACTTACAACCAGCGTAAGATCACTTGCGAGCGTAGGTCTGGATCAGGCCCATTGACACTGTGCTGTTGGGCACAGGATGCCAGGGCATGCTGGCACTTGTGGTTCATTGAAACTGCCCTGACTAAGGTCACAAATTATCTCTTCTCTGCCAAGTCTAAGGGCCACTTCTCCCTTCTCATCCTTCTGGATATATCAGCAGCCTTTGACACTGTTGCTCACCCTCTACTTCTCCACACCCTTCACTTTCTTGGCCTCTCTGGCAATGTCTACTCCTGGATCTCTTCCTATCTCACGGACCGCACCTTCTCTGTCTCAACTCCTAGTTCCTTCTCCCTACCACTCCTCTTCCTGTTCGTCTTCCTGTTGGTGTTTCCCATGTTTCAGTTCTTGGTCCCCTTCCTCTATTGCTCTACACCTCCTCTCTGGGTGACATCATCAGCTCCTTTGGCTTTCACTACCACCTCTAAGCTGATGATACTCAAATGTATTTCTTCTCCCCTGACTTCTCCCTCTCTCCCCCTTCTCCCCTCTTCTGTTCAAAGTGTCAGACTGCCTCTCGGCCATCTCCTCTTGGATATCCGAGCAGTTTCTCAAGCTTAACATGGACAAAACTGAAATCGTGGTTTTCCCTCCTTTACGTATACCCTCTACCCCTACCATCTGCGACTTCACCATCTCTTTCTCCATCAAAGCCCACTGCCTGGGAGTCATCCTTGTCTCCTCACTTTCCTTCACTCCTCACATCTGCTTCCTTTATTTATCCTGCCAGTTTCACCTCTGCAACATAGTTCGCATCAGACCTTTCTTAACCACAGATGCCACTAAAACGCCTATTCACTCTCTTGTTATCTCCCATCTCAACTAGTACAACCTTCTCCTCTCTGGCCTCCTTCGCTCCTCTACTCATACTAAATGCCACAGACAGACTCATCTTCCTCTCCCACAGCTCTGCCTCCACCTCCCCTCTCTGTCTATCTCTACACTGGTTTCCTGTCTTTTAGAATTCTCTTTAAGCTCCTCACTATAACTTACAAAGCTCTTTCCTCAACCACTGCTCCCTACCTCTCCTCCCTTATCTCCATCCACACTCCCCCCGACCCCTCCGCTCTGCTGGTGACCGGCACCTCAACTACGACCTGATAACTACCTCTCACTCCTACATCTAAGACTACTCCTGGGCCACGCCTCTGCACTGGAACAACCCACCATAACATAACATATCAGGCAATGCAACACCCTCCAATCCTTCAAACACTTCCTCAAGACCCACTTCTTCAGGCTAGCCTACCCTTCCTTCACCTAAGCCTACCTACCCTCCCCATCTCCAGCCCTGTGTCTCCTGTTTGTTTACCCCCTCCACTTAGCAACTCATCTCTTATGAGCAGGGCTGTCCTCCCTCCTGTCATCACCCCTCCACCTTATTATCATTATTTCCCACCTTTTCTCTCTATTGTCTCCCCTTTCTTTCCCCTTCTTTTCTTCCATTTATATTGTTCTTCTATTTTTGTACTGTACTTTATTTCTCCATTGTTCTTGTATTGTATTGTATAGTATTATTATTATGAATTTTAACCATTTCTGTTAATTATTGTTTATGTAATTACTGGATTTCCTTTTGTCCCTGTGCAGCACTGCAGATACTGTGTGGTACCTTATAAATAACTAATAATAATAATAATTAATAATAATAATAATAATAACCTCCTTTCACCATTTTCAGATAGGGAAAAAACTGTATATGTACCATAGGTGACCTACTTAAATAGGTAACCAGCAAATATATTTACTTTGAAACTGCTACCCCTTAATGCTCAGTTAGATAATTTAATTGATTTTCTCCCAATAACTGATAGATACTGTAGTCTGATAATGTACATCTTGGCTATAGACTGTACTGCATGCATAACAAAACGTAACATCTATCTGCAAAAGTGTCCTCACTGCTGATTTGCTGACAAATTGCAAAAGCTTTTTTAGTTTCCACACTAACCCATGAGCCGACGAGCATCTATCTTTTGGTGTTGTCCAATGAAATAGGTGGATCAGTAGAAACTGAGCCTGGGAACCAAACACTGACACATTGACAAAAATGTCATAATTAAACAATACTTTCAATTGAATATTTAAATGCCTACACACATTTTTGTGCTGTGTGATATAAAAGGTATCTGAACTTGCATTCTAACAGTTTAACTTTATGATTTTAAGTTATTAATTTATTTATTTTTAATCTTCCAATTATTGTATATATTGAGTCTTGACCTTAACATTTTATCAACAGGTATGTGGCCTGGTATAAATTAAATATGGCTTCATAACAAATTTATGCAGGCAATTATATGATTTAAAAAATATGGAGAATATAATACAATTTAAACATTGTGGTTTATAAAACATTGTGCACCACTAATGGTTTTCCTGTGGGGCCAAGACTCTTTGAGCGTGAAATGTATCAAACAGTAATATGGTTAAATTGTGGGTGTTTTTTAAAAAAAATTTCCACTACAACTAGAATGTTTCAAATGTATGTAATATAGAATTTTTACCTAACCACTGGGTTACATTAGGTCAGGGCAGTGGGAAAACCATATCTTACATATGGAAGTAAATGTAACTGGTTGAATGTTAGCCTTATTATTGTTTAACCAAGTTTGATTTTTTAACTGGATCTTATATTGAATTTTTTACTGGGACATGATAGCAGCCAGCAGGCCTTAGATGTCATGGACTATGATATTAGACTATGCTGGCAGGTCTGACATGCCCCACGTATGGAACTGCAGGACGTACAGAAACAAAATGTATATGTCCTACATTCCGCTGCGTAGCCCAGGGTTCTGGACATGCACAGATAAAGAATGACAGACGATTTAAGTAAATCAGCTGCCATTTGACAAGGCTGAAGTTGGCTTCTTATTCGGCCAGCTTCTTATTCAGACTCCAGCTTCTTATTCATTATATGTTATTTTTAAATAAACAAATATACTGCAAAAAAATTAGAACTTTGTAGATAATTAAAATATTATCTCTTGCACACATTTTCATTTTATTTTGATTTGGCAAGTAAGATTTTGGGCATGAAATAGGGTGGCAAAACTTATACTGAACCCACATTTAATTTGCATTGCCCGACATCGTTCTGGGCATGAAATAGGGTGGCAAAGTAAGCACAGACACTATATTTGACCATTTTGAATAAGTAGCTGCAGTTTTGCAAGGGTTAAATACACTTAATAAACAGAGGGTGTCCACTTATACTGAACCCACATTTAATTTGCATTGCCCGACATCGTTCTGGGCATGAAATAGGGTGGCAAAGTAAGCACAGACACTATATTTGACCATTTTGAATAAGTAGCTGCAGTTTTGCAAGGGTTAAATACACTTAATAAACAGAGGGTGTCCACTTATACTGAACCCACATTTAATTTGCATTGCCCGACATCGTTCTGGGCATGAAATAGGGTGGTAAAGTGGGCACAGACACTATCTATATTTGACCATTTTGAATAAGTAGCTGCAGTTTTGCAAGGGTTAAATACACTTAATAAACAGAGGGTGTCCACTTATACTGAACCCACATTTAATTTGCATTGCCCGACATCGTTCTGGGCATGAAATAGGGTGGCAAAGTAAGCACAGACACTATATTTGACCATTTTGAATAAGTAGCTGTAGTATTGCAAGGGTTAAATGGTTTCGGGCAATACATTTTACACTTGGAAGCAACAGAGGGTGGTCACGTGCACTTGACCCACAATTAAAATAACATATAATGAATAAGAAGCTGGAGTCTGAATAAGAAGCTGGAGTCTGAATAAGAAGCCAACTTCAGCCTCGTTGCCGTTTGGAGGTTTGAATCCAATCCTATGTTCTTTATTATACACTAATACCCAGCACACACTGTTCCAGGGATGTGAAAAGAGCCCTAGTGCCTTCAAAGTGGAGGGAGGTCACATATGTTTTTGAAGGCCCAGTCTCTCTAGGACTTCCAGCAAAAAAAAGGCCAAGTGCTAATTACAGTAAAATCCGAGGAAACCCATAATTAGTTTTTCATTACCACAGAACATGGACCTCCAAATCCCTACATAATAAATCTAGTGATTTACTAACATCCCTGCAAATAACATTTCCCCTATAACCACATTCCTATAAGTACTCAGGCAGCCTTCCATACGCTATGTGCAGAAGTTTGCTGGAAAATGGAACTGCACATGTGCATCACCATTATCCCCGCAACGGAGCACAGCGAACCGTAGGAGATACACATGGAAGTGGGCATAGGCATGCATAGACAGTAAGAGCTTGGCTAAGCCCTTATGAGCAGTATAGTGCTCCCCACAGGAATCCTCCCACGCAGAATACTAAATTGTATGTAAGGGCTTATTGTCGCATGTAGGAGAGCAGGGGGGAGTGCCCAGTACTATTATCCCCGCAACGGAGTACAGCCGACTGATACTGTGCTCTGGGCCGTCAGCCCACAGGGGTGTGCCCATCCCCCATGCGTAAGGAGATACAACAACCCCGATTGAGCATAGACATGCAGGGATGTGGATCATCAATTCTGTACGCTAGCCTCCACAGCAGATACTAACATTCAGAATCAGACCCTATCTGTGAACACGGTGGTATGCCTCTATCTTTGGTATTTTTGTTACTCAAAACCTAGTAACCATTTTAACATATTAATATAATTGTATCCTTCATGCCTAGTGTAATTCATGTGATCTCCTAGCCATAGTTCTGTTATTCAGCCAAAATCTGTACAGTGTTACTTAGCGCATGCAGAGACAATGCAGAGCCCAAACCACTGTTTACAGCTTTCAAAGAGAACAATGTTTTGCAAAGTTAATGAACGGTAAGATTTGCCGTGACCGTGATGGCAAAAAACTGATAGTCAGAAGCAGGAATAAGCTCTTATCTTAATCTAGAGAGGATTTTAAAAAGGTTGTAAGTGACAGACTGTGGGCAGATGTCTTAGATGTTTACTGTTTTCTGATATATCTGTAAACACATAGCATAACGTCAGGAAATATAAACGGCTCTTTTAGAGCGCTCATAAAACAATAAATTTAATTAAAATGACTATGATCTCAAGGAAAACAAACAAATGTAGCAAAACAATATGTCTCTACTCCTTTCTTCTCATTCCCGAACACCACTGGGTCTTTTTGCCACACATGACATTTTGATTAAAACATTTTATATACTGATACTAGCTAAATAATTCATTGTGAGCCCAGGTGGATACCGCCCTTGTGTTGTATGTGACAACACTTAAAAAAAGGGGGGCGAGGGGCCACTGTGGTGGGTGTGAGAAAAGTTTGGAAAAGCCCTGAATATACCTTTAAGGTTCCCTTATTTCTGCCCCTAAATGTTATTTCACTAAATAAAGGATATATTAATAAAAGGTATAGTGCTTTATTCACATTTTAATGTTGTCCTGCAGTGTTGCAAATTGCCACATACAAGGGGTTAAACTAGAGTAAGAGTAACAGCACAATAAGGTGAAAATCTGCACCTAACACCTGTATTGCAATGTGAGGGAACAGTTACTTTTTTTTTGCACGCAGGAAATTTGGCTGATTTTGTTTAGTGCAAAGGAGAACTGATTTGAACTACATAACATCACAATATCAGTGGCTCTACTCCTTCATTTTGCACATTTGACATTTTCAAAGGTAAACATTCGCTGCTTCTCTCTGATCATCCTCACAGTGGACCTGATTCACTAATATGTGCATAACGGGACTTAGGTAAGTACCCTTAACTTGTAGAACTTACGTGTCGTAATGGAAGAAGTTCCCTTTAATTTCACATGCCAGACAGGTGGGGTTAGGTATGTTAATGAGGGCCCAGGGGCAGAGAGCAGCAGATCTGAATGGAGAGGTTAAGGTAGGGTTCTGGTTACGTAAGGTAGGGTTCTGTCCAGAACTCCGCACGGGAGAGGGGAGTGACAGGGGCTTGTACTTCCCTCTTCCATGCCGAATAACAGATCTCTATGTGCATGGAAGGCACACAGAGATCTGGTTCATATATGTATTAGTTATGTGGTCAGATATGCATATTTACTTAATGGATTCTAGTGGATATAAGTCAGGTCAGGTGTATGTCTGTTGTTAACATTTTAGTAGAATATTAAAGTACATCATCAGCATTTCCTATAACTTATAATGGCACTGCATTTATAGAGACCACCAAACTGAATTGCAATGAAGTGTGATGTAGGACATTACTTGATACCTTAGTTATTGTATTTTGATCTATTTTTACATTGGCAGATTTTGTCAGTTATATATTATATAGTATTATAATAATAATAGTAATAATAATAATAATAGTAATTTGCAGTTACGTATAGCTCAACACCAACACTATTGGCTTAGTAACATGTTAACTTCTTGTTATTTCCATTCCATTTTGCATCTGTTCAATGAATCATCTCTAACCAGGGCTTAACATTCAAGTAGCTTATATGCACAGTGCCACATAGTCTGTCACTCAAGTTTACTTTTGCCTTTATATCTTTTGGCAGACAAATGTGCCATCCAGTGTTACTGTGTCAGTATCTTTTACTGTTATTAACTGTTCTTTCTTTTTAAGATTAACATTTCTTTGATTTTTTTTAATCAGTATTTTTAATCAGTTCCTTAAAAAAAAAAAAATTTAATAGGCACAGAGCAAAATACACGCTAAAACGGCTGGTTAATACTCAGAGCGCCAAGACTATGAATTGGCAATAGGCAAACCCTAATTTCAATTAGTATGAAAATGGCGAAAGGCAAGACAAGAGGAAAATACCAAAATATATGCCAAAACTCCTGAATTAAATCCATCCAGCCCTTTATAAACCTCAGTCATGTGTTGGTTGTAGATTGCTGTGCCCTAATGCTTTTAGCGGGACAATCCCGCTTTTGGGGGACTGTCCCGCCGTCCCGCCCGCCTCCCAGCTTGTTCCAAGAGATCACACTCTCGGGACAATTTTATTTTATTTTTTTAATAAGCCCTGGGCTCTTCAGTGCCGTAGTCCACGTCTGCCTGTGGTCACGTGCAGAACAGCTAATACAGGGCTACAATGGGAGCCCTGTATTAGCAGTTAGTCACATGACCGCAGACCAGACACCGCCCCAGACGAGAGACAACAATGACGTCGAGCAGCCATGGAGGACAGAACAAAGGTAAGAAAGTTGCTAAAAAGCTCTGGCATGGCATATGGAGGCTGACATATGGGGGCAGACAAGGAGGCAGGCAGAATGGAGATAATTGGGGCAGATGGAGGCTGGGGGCAATCATTGGAGGCAGGCACTGGCGAATAATGGGGGCAGATGGAGACTGGCATTAGGGGGCAGATGGGGGTAGACATTGGAGGCTGGCACTGGCATTAGGGGCGTAGGGAGGGGAGGGCCGTAGGGAGGGCGGAGCGCGAGCTCCAGGTGCCAAACTGATCAAGTGGCGCCGCAGGAGTCCGGCAGATGGTAAATCTCTGATAGTCTGCCGGCTCCAGGCGCACTGATTACAGTGTGTGTAGCATAATATTTGAATATTATTTGAATATTAGTTCATTTACAAGAGAGAGAAGAGAGAGAGAGAGAGAGAGAGAGAGAGAGAATGGATGCATGGATGTGTTGGGCCCCTTCTATTGCTATAATACCTGACCAACAAAAAAGGAACCTCTTACAGATGAAAGATGTAAGTGCACTTTTATTCGGTTTATTGACAACATGTTTAACAATAAAAACTATTTAGAAAGTGGTATGAACATAAAGAGGTAGAATCAACAACTACAAGAATATTCAAAAAACTCTGTTAGCATAGTATAAAGTCAGGACACAGATCACAGTAAACAGGAGTAAACTGGGTCAAAGATCAGAACAGGTGCAGCACACAGAAGCAAAATCACATCTGGACATCAGACCAGCAGAGCTTATACTCTGGCAGGGAATGACAGACAAAGCAGTCTTAAGTGCTGTTTGGGAGTTGAACGCCCACCTTATTTGTCAGTTATCAGCTGATCACCACTAATAAACTGATCACGTCTGCTTGTCATCTTGTGGAGATGATCTAGAGTTAGGGGAGCTGATCTAGAGCTGTGCTTCCATCTAATTTATACACAGAATCGTACATGTAATTTTTTATGGGAAAATGTCCCTATTCGTTAAATAAACAGTTGAACGCATAATAGTAATAAATAGAGAACATTTTAATGAATGAGAGCATTAAGGGCTCTATTTACTAACTTCATTTTCAGGTGATAATGCCTGTTTTAACACTAAAATGTTCATTTTCACCTGAAAATTAACTTTTTACAATTTACTAAGCTGCAATCGCCATGGACATCTGCTGTTTCCATGGCGATGCATAAACACTTCCTAAGTCTTCGCTGGCCTGTTGATCTTAACGGCTGCCAGCACTACACTAGTGTTTTGGTTTTTTTAACAAAAAAACTAAAGGAAAACATAAAAAACATTAAAAAAGGTGAAAAAAAGATAAAACTCACCTGTCCGGGAGACACGTCCGACTCAGAAGATTCCAGCCCTGATATGAAGACTCTGCGCATGCGCAGTGGGTTTTCATATTTGTGCTTGAAATTCGTCTGTGTAGTCTCAGCGCATGTGCAGGACTTCATTTATATGAAATATGAATGAAGTGGCCTTCGATGCGGGCAGAGAACATCGCGGGACTTCGAGGGACATCGGCGGAGTGGTGAGTAATAGTAAATTTTAAAGGGGAAGCAGCATCGATCCCGAAGAAAATTTGTAAATAGAGCCCTAAATATCAAGTTTGGGTCATACACTACTCTCAGGTTTTTTGTATGTCTGAGTAGCAGCGTGTTGCCCAAAATTATGCTCAAACATTATAATTAGCGCTGCGAGTCCCCGGTCCGAACATCTGCTTTTAGAAATAGAGACAGCCGAAAGTTTCCTTTCGGCTGTCTCTTTTTCGACTGGCAGCCATTTTTTATATATGTTTTTATGAATAGCTAAGTGTGCCGATCGGAATACTCTGCCATTGATTTTCTACGCAGATCCGCTGCTGCTGACAGCTCCGGAGAGGTGAGTAACCTCTCTGGGGACTTTTAGTGTTGAAGAAGATGGGTTTGTGTTAGGCTCTTAGGAAGGGAGAGTTAGGGTAAGGGCCATAGAAAGGGAAGGTTAGGGTCAGGCTGCAGGGAGGGGGGTCTTAGGGTTAGGCTATAGACAAGGGAGAAGGGAAGGTAAGGTTTAGGGTAAGGGTAATGGAAGGGGGGGTTAGGGTTAGAATTAGGGAAAGGCTCGTTTTTTTCACTTACTTATCGGAGCACTGTGTTCGGTGCTTTGGGGATCAATTGCTATGCCTCATCGGAATAGGGCTGTTTGAAGCGGGGGCCCACACCTATAAATAGGTATATATATTTGTAAGGGAGTTAGTAAGCATTTAAAACTGGTATAAGCTGTGGAAGTACAACCTGCAGCCCCTCCGCATATGGCTCTATCTGCAGGTAAACAACATTTGCCCTTTTTGACTACGTCCTATCCAGAGTTGCATGTTTTGGTGGAAACACACAACTCTGAATGGGACTTAAACTGTTTGTTCATTCTGCTTGCGCATAAGCTCTGGATCAGCTCCAAGAATAACTGCTCAAATAAGTGCAAATTTGAAACCAGCAAACTATGTTGCAATGTGAAGGATGTAAATTGATTCATGTTTTTTTCATGTAGAGAAAATACTGCCTGATTTTGTTTATTCCAGACAAATACAGAACAGCTTTATCTAAAAACTCTAATTATGAATTTAGCTACAAAACATTGCTTCTCGACTCATTTCCTTTGCACATTTTAAATGAGGTTCCCCTGCAGTTCAACGTGATTTTTGCTGAGGTGCAGATTTGCTCCTTTGTTTTCTGTTATTTCCTAGATATCTAAATGCAGGAGGCCTTTGCAGAGAGGTGCAGGAGGCCCTTGCAGAGAGGTGCAGGAGGCCTTTTCAGAGAGGTGCAGGAGGCCCTTGCAGAGAGGTGCAGGAGGCCTTTTCAGAGAGGTGCAGGAGGCCTTTTCAGAGAGGTGCAGGAGGCCTTTGCAAAGAGGTACAGGAGGCCTTTGCAGTTAGGTGCAAGAGGCCTTTGCAGAGAGGTGCCTGAGGCCTTTGCAGAGAGGTGCAGGAGGCCTTTGCAGAGAGGTGCAGAGGGCTGCATTCCTAGCAGCAGCAGGTGAGTTTGGACAACAGGTTCTGACACAAAGGGCCTGATCCAGAGCTACGGCCGCCGTCGCTAGTACGGC
>WWET01000289.1:509545-533627 GCA_011038615.1 Limnodynastes dumerilii
GGGGATACTGAGGGCTGCAGAGACATGATGGGGATACTGAGGGCTGCAGAGACATGATGGGGGTACTGAGGGCTGAAGAGACATGATGGGGGTACTGAGGGCTGCAGAGACATGATGGGGGTACTGAGGGCTGAAGAGACATGATGGGGGTACTGAGGGCTGCAGAGACATGATGGGGGTACTGAGGGCTGAAGAGACATGATGGGGGTACTGAGGGCTGCAGAGACATGATGGGGGTACTGAGGGCTGAAGAGACATGATGGGGGTACTGAGGGCTGCAGAGACATGATGGGGGTACTGAGGGCTGAAGAGACATGATGGGGGTACTGAGGGCTGCAGAGACATGATGGGGGTACTGAGGGCTGAAGAGACATGATGGGGGTACTGAGGGCTGCAGAGACATGATGGGGGTACTGAGGGCTGAAGAGACATGATGGGGGTACTGAGGGCTGCAGAGACATGATGGGGGTACTGAGGGCTGAAGAGACATGATGGGGGTACTGAGGGCTGCAGAGACATGATGGGGGTACTGAGGGCTGAAGAGACATGATGGGGGTACTGAGGGCTGCAGAGACATGATGGGGGTACTGAGGGCTGAAGAGCATGATGGGGAACACTGAGGGCTGCAGAGACATGATGGGGTGGTGAGGGACTGCAGAGACATGATGGGATATTGGGAGACTGGAGACATAAGGGGGAGTACATGCAAGGGGGAGAGATTGGAGGAATATATACACTGTACACACACACAAACTGAATAAATAAGTGCTTACAAGGCTGTGCTTCTATCGTATCATTGTTACAAATGTTTTCTGTTTTGTGACTGCTTTGCATTTTGTGACTATTTTTTTAACTGCATTCAGGTTACAAGAATGTTGAATTTATTGTACTGTGGTCGGAAGGATGCAGTCTGTATTGTAAGCTGACCTGTATGGTGTAGAGGTCAATAGGATAATGTCTATAAGATATATAGTCTGTATTGTATTGCAGTTTTTAGGATGAAATGGGATTTGTATAGTGGAGACTAGAAAACTGCCTGTATTGTATAGTAACGGCTATGATTTGCTTTCTTTTATTGTGTTTACAAGATTGTGTTTTATGATGCTTACATATATACTATACTCTAGAAACTATAATGACAAATCGTTAAACAGGTAGGCGCAAATTTAAAGTTTGCAGGGAGGCGCCGAACACCCTAGCCCCGGCCCTGCCCACACCCCTGTCATATATACCTCTTTGTCACATATAGTAAGTGTATACCTCTTTGTCATATAGTTTGTTTGTGGTAGGGGATGGGGAGTGGGGTTTTGTGTCTGATTCAGGGCCTCTTGCTTGTATTTGCCCTCCCCCAGTCTAAAAGTTGCCAGCCAACCACTGGTGAGGGGGATGACATCAATAAAAAAAAAGTATGCAAATTTTGCTTATTACGCACAAAAACTAAACAGATTTATTTTTAAACTTTAGAAATGAGCTACAAAACATTCCCTATCCACTGATTCAGTTTTTTTATTTTCATGGTTCAGAATTAATGCTTTTTTTTCCCTCTTCTTTTCTTACTTCCAACTCGGATCAGCATTGTTTACTCATTAAACCTTATTTACCATATTATCCCCTGTCTTATGTTATAAATGTATAAGTATTATAAGACTACATAACTATCCTGCTAACATCATATAGAAATATTTCCAGACGCAAGGCACTGCAAAAACTCTCATTGATGCTTTAGTCATCTCTTGCGGCTTTTAGACCGCATATACGCAGTCTACGTATCGAAATGATACGCAGACTACGTACAATAGCTACTACGCATGTGCAGTAGCTATTGTTCATTAAATTACGTCCGTCTATGGAAGACGGACGTAGTTCTGGATCCGGCCCAATATCTCTTTATTAAACTCCCAATATAGTTATTACTTGTTACTACCTAGCAAAAATTGTAAAGCGCTACATAACAGGATGGAGCTATATAAAACTTTTTATTAAATAAATAATAAAACAATGTGATAAAAAAATCTTACAGTTTTGACTGAGAACAATAGGAAGACTATTTTGCAATCTCAGGCATAAAATGAATAATGCTTCTTTATAGGTGATTATTTTATTTTACTGGCTCCAAAGGAAACACAGGACCTGATTCACACTTAAGAACACGATAGGTTCCTAAATATACGCTAACAGCATATAACTAATAGCAATGAAACTCCCTCGGCACGACCTCGCGTTTCAGGTTCGTATGTGACTTACGAGTGCCATAGGGCACCTTAACTGTAGTTTTGCATTTCAATGCGTAGGGCGTCTATTTAGGAATGCAAGTGCATAACCGCGCCTTCGTTGCGTGATTTAAATGCCTCTCTCCACCCATTTCTGCGTATCTTCCTATTTACTTATTCATAGAACGCCCATTTCTGCGTATGTTACTGCGAACCTACAGACCTAAGGTGCGCAGTGCATAAGTATGTCATTTACGCACTTAAATCCAACGTTAATAGCGTAGAAAAGTTACTACGCATGCGCAGTCAATCCTTTCTTAAAAAAACGCACCTAAAATCCGAAGCACGGAAATTGCGAACATAAGTCCAACGCAAACAGCTATGATGATAATAGTAGATTGCAGAGAGGTGTAAGCAACGAAAGAAGACTCAGAATCACTTTACACCAGCGTCAAGAATTTTTCCTTATTGCATACTATGTGTTTCTGCATGTTATATGTTAGTGTAGGTATTGTTCTATGTTTAAATACCATCCATATTATATATTGAAAACTGTTTTATTGCTTTGCAGACATCAAAGACAGTGAATGGTGAATAGATCCCTGTAGACATAATTGGGGATGTAGCCTACGCTTTGTGTTGATGGCTGATGAAGGGCTTCACCCAGCACCATCATCTTTCTCCAGAACAAGCACGCTTCACCCATACCCTCAGCTCAGCTCGTATGGTTATGGAAAATGTATTTGGCCATGTAAAAGGACAATGGAGGTGTTTGTTCATCTCACAGACACTGACACCGAGCTTGTGCCTCATGTCGTAGCTGCTTGATGTATTTTGCATAATATATGTGAAATACAGAAAGAGCAGATTCTGCCTGGATGGAACGTACTGGACTCTGAGCTACTGGAGCTGTATGATTCAGACTCAAGTGAGGGTGAGCATCATAACACCTGTGCAGAATGCATTCGCATCACCATCGCCACCAACCATTATTTCTTAAGTTAATTAATCAATAAAGAAACATTATGTTTACATCCAAAATATGTTTATTTTGTATAAAATGTCATTTTTAACTTTGCATATTTCCTCATACGCACAACTCTCGTAGAAACATAATGTTTAAAGTGCTTTTTTAGCCAAACAATATATATAAAAAATCTTCCAATATAAAAAATCAAAATAAACTTTTTTAAACAAAAAAAACTATTATAAATGCTCATAGGAAGGATGAGCAAACTCAAATTTGTGCAGGATCACCAGGGAAGGTAGCGGATTGATGGCCAGGTTTAGAGTACTCGTGGCGATTTGGAGCACCATAGCAGTTTGCGAATTGGTGACCAGGTGCAGGGTAATCAAGGTGATTTTGAGCACCTGGGAAGGTTGTGGATTGGTGGGCAGGTGCAGGGTGGGACCCGTGTAGGACCTGGGAAAAACCCTTCTATTTTGCCGCGTTCGATGGACGCCGGGTTCAATGGACCCCGGTACCTTTCGCATCACCACTTAACCCATGTCGTTTGAGCCTAGTCCTGGGTCTAAGGCTAAAATCCTGTGTTTTCAATGGTGATGTGAATTCTAGCTGCCGTCTTGATCCCTACATTTTAGAGCAAAGGCTACTTCTTTAGTATGATACAAAGATTATTTCCCTTAAAAGCTACATCTTATAATGGTATGTTTCATGTACTGTATGTATGATTAACTTCTCTCATTTTGTGTCATTAATGTTTAAATAGTTGATAACATCTTTGGCCATGGTTAGATTACATAATAAAGTTTTTTATTACAAGGTATATAGGTGAACAACATGTTTCGCAACACCAAGTTAGTGGTACTGAAAAAACTCAAGCAGAAGTAACTGCAGTTTACTCTTAAAGCATGAATGTCTACGTATGCATAACTTTTAAAACTGTACTATACTATATGTACTATATGTCTGGTTTATTCAAATACACAAAACAGTGCCTGGTTTGCTGTAATATACGACAAAATGCAAACAGTCTATATTGGTTTTGACAGATTTGTTCATAAAGATTCTAGTTGCATTTAACATTTTAAAATATATTTGCATATATTTTGCATGCAGCCAAAAGAACAAAAAAAAAAAATACATTTCATCTTTTGCTTTTCTTTTTAAAGCTTTTTATCATAGCAGGGTACATACAAATTGTATATACATACATATATAGATACAATGTGCAAACCCGTGATTGGTACTTATGTGCTACTCTTGAGGTCTGCATGACCGGGAATTTTAACTGATTGACGTTATATCAGATGTGTAGGTAGAATAATCCAAAATCTTTACATCTCTGAGAATAAGTAACACATGGGATCCTAGGGCTAGTATTTATGTGTTGTATGGGGAGGTAGGAAATATATTAGAAAGTAAACGATGTACTCAAACAGATAACTTAAATATGTATGTGAAACTACTAAAGTGCTGTACAAAAAATAATAAAAGTTTCAAGAAAATTACTGTATAAATGAAATAAAGAGAGTAATGTATTCTGATGAAGAAAGTAAATATTGGCAAGCTAAATTATTTATTTTTTTAGAGGTGATATTTTCACGTAAGGGCAAGCAATACATTTTTTAGCCATATAATCTATAAAAAATGTAAAAAATTAGTGGGCAACACAACCTAGTAGACTTCCCCAAACATGGCCAAAGTGGCTCCTGCCAGTATTTGTTCTTTGGTTTCATAGTAGTGCAGTCAGACAACCACACCACAGGCTGCATTGATGTTTGGTAGCCTGGAACTTTGTTGTGCTGTATAGAAAGAAACAATGCAATGCAATACAATACCTATTATCAACTACACAATAAAGTACTACCTCTAAAGTAATGTAATATGTGTGGAAAAATTCAAAGGTCTGTTCTTGAATAGTATTTTTTTTAGGAAGCCATGTGATATTATTTAGTATTTTTTAATCCATAAAGCTAGAATCAATCACGTAAGTAAGATTCAGGAAGTTTTAGTGTGATTAAGTAGTTCCTTGGAAGTAGAGTTGTTCTGCTGGTCTGGATTCTCCATGTCCTCCTAATCAGACATTTTGCAGTTCCCTGTGTTTAATGCCTAGTTTGTGGCTGTGAATACGATAGCCAGATTACCTCACTATAATAAGAGAAAGCAGCATTACCTCCTTTCTACAGAGGTGGATAGAGTGGAAAGTTTTCCACAATTAAGGCCTGATGTGAAGTTGGCCATAAAATATATGCACCTTTTTGTTTTTTTGTGCTTTTTTTATTTTAAAATTATTACAATACCAATGGAAATCAATTTTATAAAGGGGTTTACAAATGCAATACATGAGGCATATATTAGGGAACTAATAATGGCATGCTATATAAAGTACATGTAGAGCATATTAGTGGATCTGGGAATGGCACATACTATAATATACAATGCATCCGGAAAGTATTCACAGCACTTCACTTTTTCCACATTTTGTTATGTTACAGCCTTATTTCAAAATGGAATAAATTCATTTTTTCCCCAAAAATTCTACACACAATGGGGCAGATCCAGAACTACGCGTTTCCGCGAATTTACGTGTGGCGGAGACGTAAATTCGCAGATTTGTACGCACTGCGCATGCGCAACACAGAAAATACGCACATTCACATAGCGTATTTTAGAACGTATGGGCGTGCCAAATTTACGTTAGTGAACAATACGTGCGTTTTACGTGAAGTAGGCGGGGGGTGGTATTTAAAGCGTACAGTACGGGCGTGCTAAGCTGCGTTGTCCGCGTAGTCAGTACGTCCGTTAGCGGACGTATGCTGTTACGTTAGGAAAAGTTAAGGCAGGGTTTGGGTCGCAAAATTTGAGAAAATACGTCCGTGCAAGGGGTGTGCCGTGGGGAGTGTAGCGACCTTACGTGTACGAAAATACGCACCACGAAAATACGTACGCACACACGTAGTTCTGGATCTACCCCAATATCCCATAATGACAACATGAAAAAGTTTTTGGGAGATGTTTGCAAATGTATTAAAAATCAAAAAAAAACAAGAAATCACATGTACATAAGTATTCACAGCCTTTGCTCAATGCTTTGTTGATGCACCTTTGGCAGCAATTACAGCCTCAAGTCTTTTTGAATATGATGCCACAAGCTTGGCACACCTATCTTTGGCCAGTTTTGCCCATTCCTCTTTGCAGCACCTCTCAAGCTCCATCAGGTTGGATGGGAAGCGTCGGTGCACAGCCATTTTCAGATCTCTCCAGAGATCTTCAAACGGATTCAAGTCTGGGCTCTTGTTGGGCCACTTAAAGACATTCACAGAGTTATCCTGAAGCCACTCCTTTGATATCTTGGCTGTGTGCTTAGGGTAACTACCAGCTGAAAGATGAACCGTCGTCCTGGTCTGAGGTCAAGAGCATTCATCGTTCCCCCTACCCTGACTAGTCTCTCAGTTACTGATGCTGAAAAATATCCCCACAGCTTGATGCTGCCACCACCATGCTTCACTGCACGGATGGTATTGGCCTGGTGCTGAGCAGTGTCTGGTTTCGTCTAAACATAATGCCTGGCATTCATGCCAAAGAGTTCAATCTTTGTCTCATCAGACCAGAGAATTTTGTTTCTGATGGTCTGAGAGTCCTTAAGGTGTATTTTGGCAAACTCCAGACGGGCTGCCATGTGCTTTTTACTAAGGAATGGCTTCCGTTTGCCCACTCTACCATACAGGCCTGATTGGTGGATTGCTGCAGAGATGGTTGTCCTTCTGGAAGGTTCTCCTCTCTCCACAGAGGAATGCTGTAGCTCTGACTGAGTGACCATCGGGTTCTTGATCACCTCCCTGACTAGGGCCCTTCTCCACCTCATTGCTCAGTTTAGACATCTGGCCAGCTCTAGGAAGAACCTGGTGATTCCGAACTTCTTCCATTTATGGATGATGGAGGCCACTGTGCTCATTGGAATCTTCAAAGCAGTAGATATTTTTTTGTACCCTTTCCCAGATTTGTTCCTCGAGACAATCCTGTCTCGGAGGTCTACAGACAATTCCTTCGACTTCATGCTTGGTTTGTGCTCTGATATGCACTGTCAAGTGTGGGACCTTATATAGACAGGTGTGCGCCTTTCCAAATCATGTCCAATCAATAGAATTTACCACGGATGGACTCCAATTAAGCTGAGCAGTGGAAACAGGATGTAGTGGAGCTCATTTTTGAGCTTCATGGCAAAGGCTGTGAGTACTTATGTACATGTGATTTCTTAGTTTTTGAATTTTGATAACATTTTAAAAATCACCAAAAATCTTTTTACATGTTGGGGGTATTGTGTGTAGAATTTTGAGGGGATTTTGGATTTAAAGCTGTAACATAACAAACTGTGGAAAAAGTGAAGCGCTGTGAATACCACATACTGTGTATATGGGTTATATTAGGGTACACAGTATAAAGTGTGCCACCTCCAAGTCCCTAATTTGCCCAACATATATTTTAATATGTACCATTTCCTTACCCTACATGTACTTTCCAGACCACTAATATACCCCATTATATAATCTACCATCCCCAGACCCCTAATATATGTATTATATGTGGGGTATATTAGGATTCTGGGATGGCAAATCTTATCATAAAGGTGGGCTATGTTCTGTGTATAGTATGCCATTCCCAAACTCTAATATAACCCACACATATTATAGCATGTCTCTTCAACCCCTACAAGTGGCGTAGTTGCCACAAATTCCAAAGGATGTATAAAGCACACCTGAATAAAATGTGAACTTTATTGGTATATATGAAAATGCTTATTAATAGAGATTATTCGTTAAATTGCTAAGCATTTAAACACAAAAGTTCTTTGCATACTGTTTTAAAGCAGTAAAATAAATATTACTTACAGCTCCTTCTGTGATATCTCTGGTGCTCAGGGTGATCTTCCATGGTCGTCTGGCTCAAAAATAAACGCCTAACCCCAAGCCAGGTATTCACCAGAGCACCTGATGGTGAGGATGTACTTGGCTACAGGCAAGGAGCAGGTTGCGGCCCTCTGGACAAGCACACAGGCATAAAGAATGGTGAGGCAAGATCCAAGATGAGCAGGAGTAGTGGAAACGGGTTGCGGAAACACTGCTACCGAGGCTGGATACAATAACAGGGCTGAAGCTGGAACCAGGAGACACAGCAGTGCAGAAATCAGAGATGTAGGAACACTGGAGCTGGATACTGAGAGAGGCAGGAACCAAAGATACCAGCAAGTGGCAACTGGAGACACGATGGGACACTGGAACCGAGGAGTGTAACACAACCAGGAACCAGGGAGCCAGAACACAGCTCAAGGATACAAATCAGCTGACTAAGAATATCTGTTGCTCTGACAGGGAAGTGATGTCAAAAAGGGGCTTAAGTAGATTAGGGGAAGAGGAAATCCAGCAAGGCATTCAGCAGCACCTGTGAGCTTATGCCTGCATCAGAAAATGAACACCAGGAAGTGCGGAACTAAAAGGAGTCATTTGACCAGCAAAAAGGTAAACACAGCAAACATAACATGCAGAGAACATAGTAGATACTGTAAAATCATGACAACCTCCTATAGGGGTTTGACAAACTGGGAGCAGAGGTAATAGGGAGTTAGAGGCATCACTGCCCTTATACTGCTCAATGCTGCAAATAAGCACAGCATCCGGGATTGCATCTGCTAAGTGGCAGCTTGTCTTTTGTCTCTCATGCTGATGCCAGCTGTAGAACATGCAGGCTGATCTTCTGTGGTAACGTAGTCCTTAGCCAGCTGTGTGTTCTGCTGGTACGATCCATGTTAGAGGCAAAAGACATTACCTGACCAATGACTAAAGCTGCTGCCTAATGGTGTGTAGGCCTGTGTGACCATAGCTAGTAATCAGTTTTTTGGTTTTTTTTGGATTGAAGAGTGTAGAACACGCACAAATCAGAATGAAAGAACAGTAAGTTAGCAGAGTACAGAACATGTAACAAAACAAATAACTGCATGATAACAAGTTTTTGAAAAATAATACCGTAAGAATAAATAATTGCAGACCCTACAACATGACCCATTCCATTAGGTACAACATGACCCATTCCATTAGGTACAATTAAATCTGCTCCTGAGCTTTCAACTGTCACTCACCTGGTTTAAATAAACTAACTGATATTTTAAAAAAGAAACTAAACTAACAGTTGGAAACTGAGGAGTAGAGTATGTTGTACCTAATGGAATGGGTCAGGTTGGTGGGTAATTGGAATGAAGGATCATTTTCTTAATGTAGCACTACACTCTATTTCCTAATATTCATTTAGTTCTAAAAGCTTCTTAATATGTAGTTTGTAGGGAGCAGCTAATAGGGAAGTGGAAAGAAGAGGGAGAATCCATCAGGATTGATATCATGAATCCCAGGATATGAAATGCAAGGGGACCCTGTGGAATGATTGGTGGAGGTGTGTAAAATACTAGAATTATGCTTAATTTGCCAATCATATCAAAATCTGTTTAAAGGGGCAGCTATATGGCAAATGGCAAAATAGATACATTGAATAATTGTGCTCTGAGAGTAAGAGACCTTATTAATACTAAGGTACAGCAGCAGGCATATTTTGGGGAATGCAGGACATCAAGATCTACATTTTGAGAGGTTTCTGTTCTTAAACAGCAAAGACAGTGTCTTGGGACAAGACCACGAAGAAACGTATTGTGTATAGAACTTGGTACTTTATGTAATGAAGTTTGTGCTTATTTCTTTTACTTTACACAGAGGGTTTTCTGTAGAGTGGAGTGCTCATAGGTTCCAATCCTCTGTTTTTCCATCTGTGCTGTTTTTCCGTCCTATGAGGCTTCCAGCACGGAGCTTGATACTCAGGATCCAGGCTTTTGTGCTGGAAACCTTTCTGACAGTGGGGTGCCATGTGTACATTGTGTACACAACATGGGAGGGGAACAGGGGTGTAGAAACCGGGGGGCAGTCGCCCCCCCCCCCCATGATTTTTTTTGGGGGGGGGGGGGAGAGGACGGCATGATTTTTGTTGAGGGGCAAAGACTGTGTTTCCCCCCACATGAACTTCTGCACAAAGGTGAATGAGGATGAATGAAGCGAAAATGGGGATGATGCGACAATAGCTTTATTTGAACTCGTCAACTGTTGTCACTTCTGTTTACCAAAAATAAAGTTGTCTTCATGTTTGTTCTGTACATTTTCTTTTTGCAAACACTTTTTTCTTTCTGTCTAAGAATCTCCACTTATTTTGCTATAACAACTTGCAGTAAGAATAAGCAGACACAGGAGACCAGGAAGCGGAATTTCCCATTGACTGTTCTTATAAGTTGAACGACAATGCAACAGAGAGTGAATAATTGTGGATTGTGGATGATTTAAAATGTTAGCAGCATCTCATTGTTGCCAGATCGTTGGGTAGACAGTAATTGCCTTAAGTGTCGTAGAGCCATAAGGGCAGATCCAGAGCTACGTTTCCATTACGTTCACTAGCGGAGTGTATTTACGTTAGCATATATACTATGCACTCCCCTTGACACTCCCCTCAGTCATACGTATTTTAGCCGTCTTACGCTTTCCAAACCCTACCTTAACTTTTCCAATCGTAACTCCTGTCGGCTGTAATGGCTGCACGTACTTACGCTGCGAAGCACGCCCATATGTACGATTTAAATGCCTCACCCTTCCTAAGAAGCGTAATTACAGTTGTTGTATGGCTGGCATGCCCCTTTGAACGTAGTTACACTGCAATTACGTTATTGGCCCTTACGCTTTGATTTTCGTAGCGTAACATCTGCCGTGCGCATGCACAATAAGTACTAATGGGCACTTTTATGCTAGCGGCTAGCATAAAAATACGAGCGTACGTAGTTCTGGATCTACCCCATGGTGCCAGACCCTGACCTATGTACGACAGGGTCCCTTGTCTCAGAACATCTGCGCATGTGCGTGCCAGATGTTCCGTCTGCATACCTACTGACATATGTAACTAAGGGCTGGATCCAGACCTAGTTAACTGCATGAAATGAGTTACTCCTGGGCTAAACCATGTTGATTGCAGGGGAGTCATATTTCATCTGTTGCAAATAGTATTAGAGTTGAGAGGTGATGTTTCCTATCCCAAGTCTAAATAACAGTGTGATAGTAACGCTGGTAAGTATCTGTGTGCAGTAAGCAATTCAAAGATATATCTCTGCATGCAAAGACTACAATTAACTTGACTCCCCCTGAAATCAACATGGTTTAGCCCAGGAGTAACTAATTTCAAGCACTTAACTAGGTCTGGATCAGGCCCTGATTTACGTATGTCAGTAAGTATGCAGAAGGGACTGACCCTTCATTTACAATGGCCATTTAAATGAGGGGGCAGGGGAAGCCCCGTTACGAATAGGCCGTATGGTCACAAACCTAATTGTCAAAAAAGTTAAGGTAGCTATCTGGACACAATTGTCCAGATTTCCTACTGATATCGGGGAGTGCAGGGGGCGTGCACTTCCCGCTATGGCTGCGTAACTACAGACCCACATGCACACGTAAAGCGTGCAGGGGTCAGGATCTGGTGCCTGGAGCACCTGATGATAAAGGGGCTTCAGTAGTCCTTGGCCTTTTGCTCCCCCATTAAAATTTTAGTTCCTACGCCCCTGGAGGGGAAGGTATGAAAATCGTACTGGGCTTAGTTAAGATCTTCATTTATGAATTGTGTAAATGTTAAGGTACAGTCCTGCCATCGGAAATCCCATGCATGCGAGGGGAATGGTCCCCTCCTCCCCACTATCGGACCTGAGAGTTCTGTGTTTTAGTAAATGTAAGTGTTTTTAGCACTGTGCATAACCAGGAAATTTGTCCATACATGTATGTTATGATGAGTTGCACACAATCTAGTCATATGTCACCTTGCATTCAAAGCCTGGTTAGGTTGAGATGCCTTTCTGCAATTTGTGTAATCGGTTCACCTGCCCAGCCCTGGTGCGAGTATATATGTTGACATTACAGGTTTACATATTTTTTTTACCAGCACAAATACTCACAACTCATCATCAGGCCCAGATTGAGCTCTATGAGATCAGAAGAGGTTAGTGTGTGAGAGCAGTGGGTGAGGAATGAGACCTTTGGTGAATGAAAGAGTCTCAGTTGAAGACAAGGGATGACTATCATTATAGACAATCATAATTATGATTATAAACCAGTGCTCGAAGTGGAAATTTAGAAGTGGGAGTAATCACATTGTGTACATGTCATGTGGGTCATGATTTCTACACTGAACTCTTCACTAAATGATCTGGTAACCACTAGGGAAAAACAATGATAGTTCCCCACAGGGCCGCTTCTAGGGGCCGACAAGCCTTATTGTCCCCTCCTTCTGTTTGTCCCACCAATCATGCGTACAGTCAGACATATTGCCTCCTCTTTATTTGTGTGCAGTTAGCCTTATTGTATCTTCCTACGGTTTGCCCAGTCTTATGGACCCCTCTTTGTGCCCAGCCAGTCTGTTAGCCTCTTCTTTATATATGTCCACCCAGCCTTACTGCCCCAACTCCTGTGTCCAGTCAGCCATATTGCCCCCTCTTTATTTGTGTCCAGTCAGCCTTATTGTCTCCTCCTTCTGTTTGTCCATCCAACCTTATTACCCCTCCTTTTGTGTGCCCAGCCAGCCTTATTGCACCTTCCTTCTGTGTTTCCAACCAGCCTTATTGCCCCTTCCTTCTGTGTCCAATCAGCCTTATTGCCTCTCCTTTTGTGTGCCCAGCCAGCCTTATTGCCCCCTCTTTATTTGTGTCCAGTCAGCATTATTGTCCTCTCCTTGTTTGTCGAAACAGTCTTCTTGCCCCCTCTCTATGTTCAGTCAGTCTTATAGCCCCTCTTTATGAGTGACCACCCAGCTTTATTGCCCTTCCTGTGTCCAGCCAGCCTTATTGCCCCAACTTTATTTGTGTGCAGTCAGCCTTATTGTCCCCTCCTTCAGTTTGCCCAGTCTTATGGCCCCCTCTTTGTGCCCAGTCTGATAGCCCCTCTTTATGAATGTGCACTCAGCCTTATTGCCCCTCCTGTGTCCAGACAGCCTTATTGCCCCTCCTTCTTTGTCCAGCAAGAATTATTGCCCCATTCAGCCTTACTGCCATTTTCATGCCCAGCTTCCCACTCCCCCATTCCAAATCCCTATATACTTTCTAAAAGAACACCAATAAACTTACCTTTCCTGTGTCTTCCGGCTCTCTCCTCCACAGCGCGCGCTCTGCACACTAATGACGCTCACGTGACCTTAGATTCTATTCAGATTCTATGAGCGGCTGTATTCTTACTCAGAGCCAGCTCGCAGAAGTGCTGTTATGCCATATCGCCGTATACCGGCCCACTTCGAGGACAGTACTAAACAATAAAAAGTAACAATTAAAATAAAGTGTGATAAATATACCAGGAAGGGACATAAAGCAGGAACTGAAGGGAGTCAGACAAATTCGCACAGACTACACTCTGCATCTCTAACCATGCTTAGCTAAAAAGTAGGTAAAGCAGTTACAGGTGATGCAACATGTCGTAAACCAACAGCGGTCGACTGCTGCAATATTGGACTTTGATGTTGTCCCAGGTGACTATGGGCTGGATCCAGACTGTAGTAAGTGCTTGAACTTAGTTACTCCTGGGCTAAACCATGTTGATTGCAGGGGAGTCATATTTCATAAGTTGCAAACAGTATTAGAGTTGAGAGGTGATGTTTTCTATCCTAAGTCTAAATAACAGTAGTAGTAAAGCTGGTCAGTATCTGTGTGCAGTAAGCAATTCAAAGCTATGCTGGGATGCATGCAAAGAATACAATTAACTTGACTCCCCCTGCAATCAACATGGTTTTGCCCAAGAGTAACTAAGAAGCACTTGAAGCACTTACTAAAGTCTTCTGGCATCTTACATAATTTTTCTAGTAATTTACTGGGGAAAAATTGTGCTGAGCTATGCTATATAATCTTTTGCCTGAAAAACCTTTTTTTCTATCATCTAATTACAACATATATTAATTTTGTATATATTATATATTTCACAACTTGCAACAAGTGAGTAGCAAACTGAGGCTAGTCTCTGTAATGCCACCTGTTGCATCAATAAACTGGGTCAAGATTAATTTTTTAAATATGTCTTCAATTTACATGGATTAAATCTGCATTTCAGAATCAATGGGCTTGATCCAGACTTAAGGTTGTTTTACGTACACAAGTGTACCTGATTTACACTCTACTAAGTATAATGTACTCTCCCTGGCAGTCCCCTCAAACGCACATAATTTTGCTGATTTACGTGTTCAGAACTCTGCCTTAACTTTTTCCTGCGTGTCTCTGGTCGTACGTAATTCCTTGTCGTACCGTGCGTAAGTTCCTAACCCAGCCCATAGTGTACAATATAAATACCTCCCCCCTCGCACAATGCGTAAAATCGGCTTTCGTAGGGATGTCATGCCCTATCGTACAGAGATACGTACAAGTTACATACAATCGGAGTTACGATGTGTAATATCTGACGCGCGCATGCACAGTGTATTCCCACAGTCATTATTAAGTCTGGATCAGGCGCAGTTTCACATTATCCAGCAGAAACAATGAAGAGACTTCAGACAATACTTAACAAATAATCCAGCACAGACACCTTGGTGGTCCCTCAGTATTTTGACTTTCTATTTTGGTTTTTTTGTCTAGTCTTAGGTTATTCCCCTAACTATACAAAACTTGCATACAAAGAGATCTTAATTTCTAGAAACACCCCTTGGCATCCACTTTGTTTGAACTGATTTCTAGTTGTTTATCTTTTTTAGCCGCTTTCAATCTGACCATGGAAAGCACATATGGTTCTGATTTTAATCAGTATTCCTAAGAGAGCAACTTCACATTGTAACTAGCTAACAATGCTAAAACAATAATCCATATAGTTGCAACTGATGGCCTTTTAAAATGATTTTATCCACTGTTTGGCAAAACTTTTTAAGTGGTAACCTGTAGATGGATTGATTTTTTAGCACTAATGATTCTAATGGATTTTAATTTACCTTCAAGCCACATGTCTACGTTATATCTGTTTGATTTGTATGCATGCTATATTAAGCCAATAAAACAAAGCCATGCTTTTCACACAGCATAAGACTACTCAAATCACTGATGCGCTCGCTAATTTACAACTGACTGACTCTTATCCTGCTGTTTAATTACTACTTGTGATGGTGCATAAAGAGTATTCTGCACGGTACACATTATATTTGCCAACATTCATACTGAATCTTGTCATCAAGTTCCCTTCTTCACAATACTGTGGATCACAGCTTTTTTCAGTGTTGGTGGGGTTTGATGGCGCAAATCCTGTTATCAACCACCAGCGCAATACATGTTTTCCAATATTTTACAGTACTTTACAGCCTTCTGGTATTTAGTCATGCTACATAAGAACACCAAGGACCAGATTTACTAAGCTGTGGGTTTGGAAAAGTGGAGATGTTGCCCATAGCAACCAATCAGATTCTAGCTCTCACTTTCCTATTACATACTAAAGAATGACAGCTAAAATCTGATTGGTTGCTATGGGCAACATCTACACTTTTCCAAACCCGCAGCTTAGTAAATCTGGCCCCAAGAAATGTTTTAAACAAATTCTCTGCTCTGTCCCATTCTCTGGATCCAGAATTACGTTCTGGTACTGCGGTGCCCATGCATTTGCCTCAGTACCAAAAAAAGGGCATGTGTTAGGATCTGGCCCTAAATGATCAATTCGGTATGTTAAATATTATTTTAGAATGAAAAATAAGAGTAGATTTTAAACAATACATAGCAGTTAAAGAGCAATCTTTAAATTGCAGATAAAAGTGGCACCCGAAAAACTTCTTTTTCTGGACCAACAGTCTTGTCTTTGGGCCTTCTACCATTTTCATAAAGGGGTGTGGGTCTGCAGTTAGAATGGCCCCTTTTCGAAAGGGCCATTTTATACATGAAAGTTCCAAACTGGCTGTGAAATCGATTGGTTCTGCTTCGCCAAGGAGAAGCAATCGATCATCCGAAGTGCAAACATGCAGCGGCGAATGGTAGTATTTATGTAAGCCAAACCCTTATCCTAACTCTTACCCTAACCCTCTTTTCCATTACCCTAACCCTCCCCTTCAATTACCCTAACCCTAACCCTCTCCTCTCCGCAGCCTGACCCTGAGACTCCCTTACCTGAAGCCTGACTCTGATTCCCTTCCCGCAGCCTAACCCTAAGGCTTCCTTCCCTGCAGCCTGACCCTAAGACTTCCTTCCCCACAGCCTAAGCCTGACTTCGTTCCACGCAGCCTAACCGTAAGACTCCCCTACCCGCAACATAACCCTACAATTTCCCATAGAGTCCCTTGTAATACTTACCTGTCCAGTCTGTTGCAGCAGCTCTGCATCGACGGGTCTGCGGCAGTGGTTTCCAAATTATTGAATGGATAAGTATGGCAAAAAATATATTCAGCATACTTACCCATTCATTAGTAAAAGTTTCTAATCAATAGTATTTTCGAAATAGAGACAGCCAAAAATTAGCTTTCAGCTGTATGTATTTCAGAAATTGAGCTTTTGTTTCGGAAAATGCATTCCTTTATAAAGGGGGGGTGTTTGTCATTAACCATCACCAAATTAAAAGTAATGTTTCTCAGGTTGCCTAACAAAAAAAAATGTATGTAACTTTAAAAAACAGCTAAGCCAAGTAGACATTGGGGTAGATCCAGAACTACGTTTGCCGTACGTTTATTCGCAGAGCGTATTTTCATGCGCGTAAATTCGTTACACTCCCCTCGGCACACCCCTTGCACGGACGTTTTTGTGAAGATACGCTTTCCAAACCCTACCTTAACTTTTTCCAACGTAACCGCAGTCATACGCACACGTACGTATGGGCTGAACGAATTTCCACAGCTAAGCACGCCCATACTGTACACTTTAAATACAACCCCCCGCCTACTTCACGTAATTCACACGTAATTTGGAGTAACGTAAAATCGGCACGCCAACATGTAAGTATTTACGTGACACATATGTGAATGGCCCATACGTTCACAATTACGCTACGTTAATGTGCGTATTTTCTATGGTGCGCATGCGCAGTGCGTACAAAACAGCGATTTTACGTCTCAGCCATGCATAAATTCGCTCCGAGGCGTAGTTCTGGATCAGGCCCTTTAACAATATTCCAGATGCCACAAACAAATTTTCCAAGCATTGGAAATGCTATTCATGTAGTGGTATAGAAAAGATAGGGAACATTTTACTCTTGTGGTGATGCTTTGTAATACCATTGATACCATTCATATTTGTTAGTGGTGGAATTTTGGGGACGTATTTGCCAGCTTTCAAGTATGACGCAGCTGAAAGTTTCATTTTTGGCAGCACCATTTCCAAATATATTAAAAATGACAAACAATAGGTACCCATTCTGGTTAGGGTTAGAGTGGGACAGAGAGGGGTTAAGGTTAGGCTTCAAAGAGGGGAGAGTTAGGGTAAGCCTGTGGGACAACAATGGTTAGGGTTAGGCTGCAGAGGTTGAAAGGTTAGGGTTAGAGTTAGGCCAAAATATATTATATATTAAATATAAATTAGTCTAAATCGCTACAAGACTCTCAGCAGAAAATATTACAGAAACCTATAGCCCCCAACCCACATCAAAGGCAGTTCTAAGGCTATTCTAAAAATATTAAATATAGGCAGATATTATACATCTCCCACCTAAATGGTGCTCTCTCCTACTACATTACATATTAAAACCGATTACATTCTGTGAAAAGAGATAACCTTTTCAATATCAGTCTTAGGCTGAATCATTTGTCACTAGTTTAAAATGTATACTGAGGGCCCGATTCAATTAGCTTCGTATCCGCATTATTTGCGTCTTATGTCTCACGTGGTTGAGTCTGAAGTGAATGTATTGAGCAAAATGATCTTGCTGAATATAGGACTTGTCAGAAAGTAGAGTTAGTCAGGAGGTAGACAGAGTCTGCTGGGTCTGTCCCCTAACCAAGTGGATGGTGTGTGCGCCTGTATGGGGGAGGATATGTGCTAACACCCCCCTTTATTTGGCGCATGCAGAGTGTGTCGCCAACATCATAAATGGCGCTCAGCAGTCTGAGTGCTGAGCGCTGTTTATAAATAACATACCAACAGTTTTCAGCTATAAGTTGTCTTCTGCTGACCACAACCCTCTCTCTTTTCCCCTCCTGCCAGCAGAGGACAGTGCTAAGGTGATGACTGCTGGCATGTTATTTATAAACAGTGCTCAGCATCTGTGACAACTGGCATCTTAGCAATGTCTCCCTTGGGTGCAAGGAGGGCAGATTCCACAGACCCCCCTCTCCTCTGGGCCCAGTAACAACTGCACTTCTGCACCCATGGTATTTACACCACTGTAATCAAATAGAGAAAAGGGGCATTAGACATTAGTTTTATTTTGGTTTTCAGAACATACCTAGGAGACATTGAGGCATTATAATAATTGTTCATCTCGATTCTTGGCCTGCCAGAATGTTATATTTGAACGTATTTCCAGATAAAGGCAAGCATGAACATAGTTGTTCCTGTTTTGGACACATTTCTTTCCAAATCTTCATAATGTGTGTAGTCTTTCCAGATGAGAGCAATTATTTCCATTCTAAGTTATTTGATTTCTGTTGTAAGTTATTTATTAATGATGTAAATGTTGAGAATTCTGTAACAACTCAAACTTCAGATGTTTCCTTTGGTTCTTTTAGCTTGTTTGTTCCATGGATATTATATTTTTAGTAGGTTTTTTTTTCAGGATCAGGACCCTTGAAATCATTTTGTAAGAATAAGGTGGAAAACTGTGATAATGTATAATGTCTAGTGAGAAGAAGTATATCATTACTAATTATTATTATTGTTTATTTATATGCAATCTTGAGTTTAGCCTTATTCTTAATTTATTATAGTCTACTAAATTAAAACATATTGAGAACTATGTGCAGCAGACTAACTGTATCAGTGTAATAATATGTATGGAAATTGGGAAAACAATTACCAGTAATTTGCAATATAGAAGTAAACAGTAAGTTGGGGGAAAAAAATTCTAAAATTTTATAACTAGTATCTTAAACCTTCAAAATACAGGTTGTTTCATTTATACCAAAAATTAGAAAATATTATAAAGCAGTGCGTATGCAGTACAGGAGATTACAGGAAAAATTCCACTAGTGTCTATCACACTCAAGTGTGGGTCCCCGCTAAGAATGGCCCTGTTTTGAACTGGCTGCTAGGAGGCATAGCAATCGATCCTCGGAGCACCGAACATGGTGCTCTGAAATGTAAGCCTAAAAACAAACCCCAACCCTTTCCCTAATTCTAACCCTAACCTGACATTACCCTAACCATAACCCTCCCTTCCCCCCAGCCTGACCCTAACCCTCCCTTCCCTGCACCCTGACCCTAACCCTCCCTTCTCTATAGCCTAACCCTAAAACCTCCCTCCCCACAGCCTGACCCTAACCCTCCCCTTCTATGGCCCTGACCATAACCCTCCCTTCCTAAGCGCCTAACCATAACCCCCCTAACACTAAAAGTCCCCTTCCTTCCCCGCAGCCTGACCCTAACCCTCCCTTTCCTGCACCCTGACCCTAACCCTCCCTTCTCTGTAGCCTAACCCTAAGACCTCCCTCCCCACGGCCTGAGCCTAACCCTCCCCTTCTATGTCCCTAACACTTACCCTCCCTTCCTAACCCTAACCCCCTACCCTAACACTAAAAGTCCCCAGAGAGGTTACTCACCTCTCCAGGGCTGCGGCAGGTCCTGCGAAAATTATTGGGCAAGTATGCCAATTGGCACACTCACCCATTAATAAAATAAATTCTAAAAAGGCACCCTATTTGAAATAGAGACACACACATGCGCAGTGGCTCCGTACGGAGTAATACGCACTTAAGAAGCATCAGCTTCAGCTTCTGAATACAGTCCTTAGTGACTTCTATAAGGCAGCATTAAGTCACACAAGCGGATCAGCGGTCCATCCGCCTGCTGATCTGCTTGTAAAACCTTATTTCCTCCCCTACTGTATAATTTAATTATTTCCCCGCCCACCTTGGTGGGTGGAGGGGAAGATCAGCCCCTTTCTTCTTAATTCCCACTGTACAAAACTAAGTTCAATTACCAGAGATTATGAATGGGGTGACATTCCTAACTGGAGATCCGGCCCATAGTGTTCTGAATAACTTGTGTATTCCAGTGAAAACAGAGTATTTGAAGTTCCATTATCAAAAAGCATGTTCCGTGTCCCCCTGTGAAACCGCTATTTTCGACGTACATACAGCTGACAGCTCATTTTTCAACTGTGTGTATTGCGAAAATGTTCCCCCTTTCAGAAATTCACACCAGTCGCAGGACCCAATGGTTTCTGACACTCTGATGACATATTAGTGCAAGAAAGTGGACGTGGTTTAGCAAGGTAGTCTTAGGTTAGGCTGCGGGGAGGGGCAGGGCCACTTTCAGAAAATGTGGATCCTGGGACATCTGCGGGTCCCGCCCCTTGTGACATCATTGGTGACATCACATAGGGGCGGGTTGCTGCGGACCTGATGGTGGCCCTGGGGAGGTAAATTAGTTTAGCAGGGTAGTGTTATAGTTAGGCTTCAAGGAGGGGATGGATGGAAAAAGGGGAGACTTAGGGCCTGATCCAGACCTACGACCGCAAGCGATCGTACGCTGGTCGGGAGCGTAAAACCGGGGGAAAAAACGCACTGCGCATGTGCAGTATGACAACTTCCGGTTGTCCGAAGGACATGAGCGTACAGCGAGCGTATTTTCAGCGTATTTTTCACCCAAGGGGCGTGCGTTTTGTACGACGATAGTGCGGACGCTCGAGTTACTACACAGAGGTGGAGATAGCCATTTAAATTGTACAGTATGGGCGTGCTAAGCCCCGTACGACCAGCGTATCGGTCCGAAAATTCGTACGGACGCAGGAAAAAGTTAGGGTAGGGTTCAGCCACCGTAAGTAGGTACAATCAATGGGAGTCTCATGGGCGTGAAAGTTTTTACGCCCCGGCGATCATACGCTACGCTCGCGGGCGTAGGTCTGGATCAGGCCCTTAGTGTTAGGTTACAGGGAAGGGATGAAGCCTAGAAGGGGAGAAGGAATGTTAAGGGTAATGGAAGGGGAGGGTTAGGGTGAGAATTAGCATAGGGCGGGGTAGTGGTTTGGGGAAATACAGATCGGAGCTTAGCTGTCTGCAGCGGTGCAGGAAGTTTTGCTTCAGGTCTGCCCTCAATAATGTACTATTAGAAATAGGTCTGTTCTCGGAAGCGAACCACACCTTCAAAGAGGGTTATAAAGAAAGGTAGATCGAATACAAACCTCTTTCTTCATGTGAGAATTTGGTACCGCACATTCACTAATGAATTTAGTGATAACATATTACTCCACATTTATTTACTAAAATAAGAAAATAAATGTTGGAGATAGAAAACATGTTTCCAATTAGTCCATAAGCAGGTGCTGAAGTAAAGAAAAATTGCTTCTGGGAATTTGCTCCTTTACACTCGTTCTCTTGAAATTGTAATGTGTCCTAAACATATGATGAAGTACAGTAGAAGTTCACAGTGCAGGTACCTGGCCTACATTCCTCACTGAATCATTCACAGAGTAATAGCAGTTTAGTTAATGTGACCTCTTCAGAACTTCTCCAACAAATCAATAACAACATTTTTTAAACAGTTGAATCACTGTTTTATTAAGCAAAGGGCGTCCTGGCATACAAAAAAAATTACAAAATGAAATGCATCAGTCTTATGCAAAACGTGTGTGTGTGTGTGTGTGTGTGTGTTATGAATTGTTGTTCATTTATTTCACAAAGCTAACCTTTGTTTTAGTAACACCAAATGGACATTTCAGATATATAGATAAAGAACCCAGGACCCCATAGGGCCGCAGGGACATAAACTGCAGGCCTGGGTCTCACTTGGCAGTTTGCAGGCAGGGACTAGTAGGGGTTAAAAGGGGTTTAGTTAGTTTGGGGGGTGGAGTTAGGTTGGGGTGGGATTTAGGGGTATAAGAAGGGCTGTTGGACAGGAAGTAATCCCTGTTTAGAACTAGATTCACCCTCCCTCCCTTTAAAGTTTAAGTTAGTTTTGCTTCATGTTAACCATTTTTCTTTACAGACAGAACATGTTGGGGTGGTAGCAGTTGGGGGGATCAGCAATAAGGGGGTATGGCGCAGGGGAATTGTTTGGGATTTGGGAGGGTTCAGTCTGATAGCTGCACAGCCCATGTTGCGAGGACACTACACCCTAGCAGTTGGGCCCTGTAGGTTGCCACCTTCCAGGTGCTGGGGTGGTTTTTCATAAGGGTCGAGTGCAATGCTGGAGGATTAAACCGTGGGGGCGCCGAGGTCAGGTGGAGGACCTCAAGGTTTAAGGTGTTGGGCTGTACCCCCCCATCTACTATTGGGCCACCTAGTTCATTGAGGATGATCGGTTATTTATGGTCATCACTAGTACTTCAAATTCAATTTAATTTGTCCCATTATTAATAAATATCATGGGCCTGATCCAGAGCTACGAAATTGCTGTCCGACGGGCGAATGCGAATTTTCGCCCGTGCGTAAAAACATATACGCCCCTGACACTCCCATTGTAAAGTACCTGCTTACGGCGGCTATACCCTACACTAGGTACTACCGTCGGCCGTACGAATTTTCGCACAAAATACGCAAATCGTACGGCCTTAGCACGCCCATACTGTACAATTTAAATGGCTATCCCCGCCTCCCTGTTGTAAAACGAGCGCCCAGGCGACCGTCGTACTGAACGCACGCCCCTCGAGCGAAAAATTCGCACACCATACGACCGCTATACGCTCATGTCGTCCAGCCGACAGGAAGCTGTCATACTGGGCATGCGCAGTGCGAATTTTCGTACGAAAATACGCAAAAAACGGTCGTACGCTCGCTCGAAATCGGGCAATTTCGTAGCTCTGGATGAGGCCCCATGTTCCCTTTTAAACCCAGCTATTGGTGTCCATGCTTTCATTTCATTAAGGTGTGTCAGGCTGCAAGGTGTGTGAGTGGGGCACTAGGCCGTTGACCTTGACTAGACCTTGACAAGTGCACAGAACTTCTTGAACAATAGCTTGTGAGTATCCCTCTAGGGGCACTGCTAATACTGATGTGAAAAAGATGTGAGATTACTTGTAGAAGTAAAACTAAGCATGCTGTTTGCAGTTAGAGCACAGCCAAACTGCGTAGCGGGGACTTTCTGTTTAAAATAGGGTTATTTCTCTCCAGTTTTCTGGGACAAATTGAGTTGTAGATACATTACATGCTGTTGTGGCTGTGCTTGTAATTCTGCAGCAGGTGACCCAACGCAGGATATAGAAAAATCTAAATAATTCTGTAATCTAATCTCCACCTTTTATTTTTTTATGTTTATAGAATATATGCATCTAAAAGAATGTTGTTCTTTTATTTATTATTTTATTATTATTGTTTTTGTGTTTCCTTCTTCATGAATGGAATTTCTTTCATTTCTAAGAGAACTTTAACTGCAGCATTTGCTTTTTAAACTTACACATTAACACACAAGATTTTTTCTTTTCCTTTTCCTCTTTTTTTACCGTAGAAGTAAAAGGTTTGGGATGGAAGATGTTGACATATGGGTAAATTAGGCCGAGGGCAGAGAAAAGAAGTGGAGACGTGAAGTGCTGATGAAAACCAATAGCAGTTTCTTTACAATTTGTTAAATGTCTCTTAAAATTTATATTTTATTATTTTCTTTTCTTCTTTACAAACTGTCTGCTACAAGCGATGTTCAAAAGAAGCATTTGATCATCACACATGGTAGGAAAGAAAATAAATCAAAACTCTTCTTTCAAGAGAGAGAGAGAGAGAGAGAGAGAGAGAGAGAGAGAGAGAGAGAGAGAGGAGAGAGAGG
>WWET01000289.1:534006-553085 GCA_011038615.1 Limnodynastes dumerilii
GAAGACTCTGACATTCATCCTTATGCACTGCAATGGGAAGCCTGGAGATCTGCAGTGTGGGGACCTATTTTCAGATGGTGGCCTGGGACTGTAGTTCCATTAGCCCTATTATTGAAAGTACTTACCATATTCATCAAAATGCTAATATTAATGTGCAACAATTTCTATACAGTTTCACAGCAAACATTTTGTTACAGCAATACTCAGGCATTAAGATCATTATTAGTGGCCTTTTGCCATTCATTATGCTTTCAACAAAACAAGACTAAAATTCGAACCCTAGAATTTATGTCTGAGCCCTTCTTTTGTTCAACTATTGTGTAGTTTTAAATATCTGCTTTGCGTGACTTAATAAAGCTTATATCACTAGTAATAGAAATCTTTAAAGACTAAGTTACCTCCTTTGAAAGTTTTTATTCTATAGTATAATTTAGTCTTCAATGAAGTGGGTTGTAGGTGGTGGTAAAAAGGGAGTAGAGGAAGAGATTATTATCCTGTTGCATGTTGTTCTTCAAAGGTTTTTTAGAGCTCTGAGGAAGTTTGTTGTTAAAGATCTTTGCATTATTGAAATATTTTCAAATTGTTTCTAAAATTAAAAGACATATTCCAACCACTTCAAGAGTTTCACATCTGTCTTCAAAGATCCTTTGGGTAGTTATCTCTTTGTTCGTCTGTACATGAATGGGCAGGAAAATCTGTGCCTTTCTTCACAAGAATAGGAGACCTTTAAGTGTTGCACTGTCATGCTATAGAGCTTAAATGCCTTGAAAAGGGACATTTTAGGGTCATGTCCTTTATAAGAACACAAAACTATGATTTATTTGTATTTTGTGATTTATCATTAAAAAAAGAAGATAATCAGAAACGAACCATTTTTTTAATCACAAAGTATTAGTAACAGAAAATCTGTGTGTATAATATAGTAAATGTGTTATTGCAGATATGTATTTTGTAAAAAGCAAAAAACAACAAGAAAAATAACACGTAAAATGATTAGAAAACATCAGTTGAAAGGATAGATATGCAATAAAAATATTTTGAAACATATCAAAATGACTTTGTAATATTTTTGTGTTTTGTGTATTGTTACAAAATAGCTGAGTTGTGCTGGCCTGTCGGGAATCTAGGACACAGAAACATTCTTCGGAAAGAGAAAACTTATGCCTCTAATATGTTTATTTTGCAATAGACTTTGTGTCTGCCATCATTTTGTGAATAGTCTATAAATTCCGTCAATGTCAAAAGCCTAGAGTGTTATGACTATACCTCTTTCTTGCCCTTCCCTATTGTTCCTAATGTCATTGCACTGACTAATGTAATTGTTGTACTCTGAGGGGCTGATTCAGAGTTGTTGTGATTTTCCCCGCTGTGCATGTCCAGATAGCGAGCACTTGTAAATGCATGTGATTCATAGCCATACGCAGTCTTGGTGAACAACATAACGCAGGGGCTACTACATTAGGCTACGCTACAAGTTACAGACAATTTTTAACAGGAGAAATGGGAATTGCTTTAGGCATATTGTTTTGCCACCTATTTTAAATACTTATAACAACAATGCTAATGATGATAATGCCGCTACACATGCTCAATAATCATACTTTATTGTGGATTTCATGTGTGTGTTTTAACTGCAAATTGCAGCTATATTCTAACAACTCTGAATCAGTCGTTCCATAAAAAAAGAAATAATAATAAAGGAATGTTTAGCTCTTTAGCATGTCTTAATGTAATCTTACACTTATTATTGTTGGATGCCATGGTGATAGGATAAACAGCTGCAAGAAGAAACCAAATAGATCTACTGTACAGTGAAAACCGGACAGGTATATTGTGAATTCCTGAAAGGAATGGGTAAGTGAGAGGTAGGAAGATGAGGGAGACTTAACAACAAAACATCAATATAACTACTATCAGTATGCACATTATCTGTTTACAGGAAGGTGGGTCAACCTACAGGGCTGTGCTGTTGGTGCCCAGTAAGCCGGATCTTACCATAAAACACGTTTGCAGACCTCTTCATGGTAATAAACAGACAACACTGTTCTAGGAAATGTCTGTCAGTGTCTGCTGCAAACATCCTATGTTCTCTGTGTTTGAAGAGACTTTATACAATTTATGTACAGTAAATGAGAATATGACTTCCGGTCCCATTGCATTTGTGATTTAAACCTTTCCTTGTTCTATGTTTTTAAGTGGCAAAAAAAATGATTACCTTTGTTTGAATCCTGACCACTTCCATGTTCGTATAATAGTTCTCTTAATCTCCTGAAGTAATTTTCTATGGGTATAATATGTCATAGAATTTGTTCCTAACTGAACCTTGTGTGCACCCTTACTAGTCACTTTTTAAAATATATGGTGAAGCTAACTAGAAATAACTAGAAGGGTATGTGAGACACTGGCAAGAGATGTGAGGATGAGGGAATCTTTAAAAATATGAACTTTTCATCATAGAGCAGCTGCTGCTTAGATGTCAAGAGTGCTGGGAAAGCAGCATGCCGGGGAGTCTTTTTTACACTGTTTAGAAGTAATGATTGCAGCATTAGACTCATAGAACTGAATGTCTAGCTGGACACATTTTATGCAAGTGTTGCCTTAACATGTTTACTATTGTATTGTATATATACATACATACAGCCATTCTTACATTAACAGCACAGATATAAGTTGCATATGTAAAATGCCTGTGTAAGGTACAAAGGTGCAGGGTAAGTGGCAATAAAGCGGTTTTCAGAGGGAATTAAAAGTTTTGAAACTGTGAGAAAATCGGAAATCTGACCACGGTTAGTGGCACAGGAAGTTTTGTAGGGCATGAGAAGTGCTGCCAGTGGCTAAGAAATACTAACCTATAAAATGTCTTATTCATAGCTCCCATGTAGAGTTTTGAGTTAGTGGTAGCATAGTTTTGTGGGTTCTCAGACACTCAGGATCAGACTTTATATCAACGTAAGATAATAATTTTAAGAAGAAGGAAAATGTTGTTTCCAATCCAAAAGGTCAGTTTTGAAAGTATTAATACCACAATTTGCTATTGTCATGTGTGATGTCATGCTACAAATGGTCTTTTTTAGGTCATCTTCCATTAAATCTACATGTTAGTTGAAATTGGGAATAAGAACATATAGGATATAGCACATATTGAAGTTGTTGACATGGGAATTTCCTGTATATACAGTTGCATCCAATAGTTTAGACAGCCTTAGTCATTTTCAGTGAATCACTATGTGAACAGAAGTTGGCAAAGTTAAACACTGCGTTTTTGTTTTTTTTTGCAAAGACATCACTCAAATTATTGTGCACGTTAATTGCTTGCAAAAGGTTTTTGGACTGTAACCAGACTTAAACACAAAATATGTGTGTTAATGTTCGCATCTCAAGCTCACGTGTATAAATTGTGATCCTGTATTCTGTACATGCGAAGGTAGTGTATGACCCTGCACTCTCCTCACACATACAGAGTTCTGCTTTCAAAACTGTACTGTAATGTTCTGAAAATGGAAGTGTCTTATACAGAATGCAGGATGGTACATAAAGGTAGACAAGCCATTACCGTAAGATTTGCTATCTTGGGCCTGATCCAGAGCAACGCTCGCAAGCGAGCGTACGCTCATCGTAAGCGAATTTTCGGGTAAAAATTCGCAATGCGCATGCCCAGTATGACAGGTTCCGGTCGCCCGCGCGTCATGAGCGAATAGCGGGCGTATCGTTAGCGTATTTTTCGCTCGCCGAGCGTATTTTTTTTACGATGGTCGGCTGGGCGCCCATTTTACTACTGGGAGGCAGGGTTAGCCATTTAAATTGTACAGTATGGGCGTGCTTAGCGTATTTTCTCAGCGTATTTTATGCGAATTTTCGTACGGCCGACGGTCGTACCCAGTGTAGGGTATAGCCGCCGTAAGCAGGGACTTTACTATGGGAATGCGAGGGGCGTGTAGGTTGATACGACGAGCGTACGTTCGCATTCGCCCGTCGTTGCGAATTTTCGTAGCGCTGGATCAGGCCCCTTAGGTCTAATGTTGTAGCAGTGCTGGAAGTTCAGGTGGGCCAGGCTGTGTGGGTGCTTCAGGGTCATTCCCCACTTCCATCTAAAATGGTCTCTTTTGAGCACTCTCACCCCAGTGCATGCTCATATTTGTTCCTCTAACCAAATTTTGAAATGAAGCACGCCGATGCACTTTGCAGCTCCTGAGTTTAGAATAGATTTTGATGTCACAATGTATCTATGCTGCTAATTGCAAATCAATAGTAATGAATAGAATGATGTCTAATGATTTGCACATGGCATGTTTTATATTTTTAGGAGAATGAGTTAGCTGTGTACCTTCCGAAACTGGCTCTGGGTTCACAAATCTATTACAGTAACAGATACTTTGTGCTTGGGGTACAAAGAGGATCTGTATGTATTCTATGCCAAAAAGTGTTTTAAGCCATGTTTGTGAAGAATCACATTTGTGTCCCAATTTTTTGTATATGTGGGAGGTGTGCTTAACAAATATAGTTCAGTAAGACTGACTTTGTCATAGTATGGCAGTATGCAGTTGAGCAGAGACTTTAAATAAGTTGTCATTCCCAGTATATTGTTTAAACAAAAAGTTAATATACATTACCATCAAATGTTTTTTTTCTTCTTCCTTTTCTTTATGTTTGTTTGAACGCTTATTTTCAATGTTTTAGTTAGTTGCGTTAGTTGTGATTTTCCCATATGGGGGTGCCAAATGACAATGTATGAATGACTCTGTTTTGGCTGGTGTTTTTAATTTCCATCTTTATACTTAACATGTATGGAGAAGCTGGAAAGCCAATAATCTGTTTTATTTATTTTCACTGAAATCCATTTATGCGTTTTATTCAGCAATTACTTAGAAATGCCCTCTAATGCAGATTTTATTAGGAGTGGCGGATGCAGAATTTTCTTGGGATGATAACCAAAAACTTATTGGCAACAAAAACTTAAACAAAGGAACTGTGATTTCATTTTCTTAGTAATAAACCATGGAATCATTGTATTTTCGTACAGATAGATTTCTTTCCAATAATGTGTGACACAATATCCTATGAAAGATGCTGTACTGCAATACCCATAATCGTAAAACAGTCAGTAAATAATTAACATTCCATTGTCATTTAATTTGCAATACTATTAATTATATATTTATTATTTTTTATCAAAAGGTTTAAGTAAACAATCACATCAGTCCCTGGCCCCATTGGAATGTACAGTCTAAATTCCCTAACACACACACACACACTAGTGTTAATTTTATTTAGTAGCCAATTAACCTACTATCATGTTTTTGGACATTGTGGGAGGAAACCCACACAGACATGGATAGAACATACAAGCTCCACCCAGATAAGGCCTTGCTGGAAATAGAAATCATATATATATTAGTAACTGTACATTATTATTGGTTACCAATAACATTTATTTTCCACAGATTTACACAAAAAGGTCATTTTCTGAACAGTAGGAATGTAAAACTCCAGAATTTTGCATCCATCTGGATCCTCAGGATTCCGAATTCTATACTGCGAGTGCTTCCTGGTTACATCGCTTGATATATTTTAAAGCTGCTGTTACATACCATCACTCTAAGTATGGCAACATGTAAATTATTATCTTTGTCTGCTATCCTGTCCCAGTGCCTCTGTGGAAACCCTGCAGACCATTGCATCATGCACATCCTGCACATGTATTACACCTGCAGCTGTTGCTAATAGTGGGTGACGCCCTTCTCACTTTGTCTTTTATGGTCTCCTGGCTGCTGTGATTGCTGACAGGACTCCTGCCAATCATTTCACCTGTGTTGGACTGTCGGGCTGTCTCCTTATAAGCTCCAGCAGTGCTATTCCTCACCGCTGGTTTTAGCTCTAGTTCTCTAGTCTATGTCCAGCTCTGCCATTATTCTCTGCCTTGTGCCCCTGCTCCAGTTTACCCTTGCCTCTCTCCTTGTGTTTTCCAGTCTTTTTACCCAGTGTCTCCTCCTGACCCTGCCTAGCCCATTTCTCTGGTTGTGACTGTGTGGCACCCCTGTGATGTCTTCTCTGTGAGTAAGTGTGTGTGTGTGTGTGTCCTAGTTTGTCCTGTCTTTCTTACAGTGTTGTTTGTCAGAGCTAGTCCCTTCTAGCTCTCTTTTCTTGTTCCCACTTTCAGTTCTCCCCACCTTCTCTCTCCTGCTTTCTTCTGCCTTTGCTTCCATTTCTTCTCCAGGTGTCACCTGCAGGGGCCGCGACCTGCTAGGTATCCTGCAGTCCAGCCTATCCCCACCATCAGGGGCTCTAGTGAAAACCAGGCCCTAGTTAGACTCCGCACCCTAGTTGAGGCACTGGCTCTCCTTAACACTATTATATATTCCCTGTCCCTTTTTATTCCACTCAATATATCTTTGGTGTTCTAGTGTTTCTTCATATTTTTTTTTTTTACACATGCAATGAACCATTTTAGTTTTCTATTGTATTTACCTCCTTTTGTAAATGTTTGTATTTATGTCCTTCTGGCTCCAGAACAGAACACTGTATTCTAGGTGAGGTCATAGCAATGACCTATTAAGTAGTATTACTACTATTTGGATATCTTACAAAAAGTCTTTTGGGGATTTTACAAGGTCATTGTCTCATACACAAATATTTTTATGTTAAGCATAACATTTATATTTTATTAAATATATTCATTGATAGTAAAACAACAAACCTTTAGACATTAGTTAAAAATAATCTTTACATCATCTATTCTCAAGAAAGAAAGAAAGAAAGAATCTTCACACCATTCATTCTCAACAAGGATTTCTCTTCAGACATGAAGCCCAAATCACTTGTGTAGTGAATGTCCTGTGACTTCTTCAGTTAGTGTGTCAGGTTGTAGGGATACCTTGCTTATAGCTTTCTCTAAGGGGCTCTCCACATGACGCACCTTGCAACACACTCACAATATTCCAGCTACCTGAGAAGAACCTCCTGGTTACTTAATGCTCTAAGCATGACTCCTTCAACCACATCTACTATTATTTTAATTTACAAGAATCTGTCATATTTGTTTTTCTCTGTACCTCTTTTATGGGGGCAAAAACCAAAACCTACTTAAGTTCTTAAAGCTCTTAAATGATGCAAAACAAACGATTCAAGATTTTACACTCATGCTCCTTAAGCATCTATATTATCAAAACCCATTATAACATTCTCACAAGGTGGAACAGGATGTTAACATGACTGGCAAAACATTGTTAGGGCACTCTGGTATTCTGGTTCCTATCACACCACAACATATCTATTGCTAGGTATAAAAAAAAAACCTAGATAATTTATTCAAATCATTGATCCCTTTACACTACCCAACAGAGAATAATGCCGCTGCATAGAATTCTCTCTACTTCTAACAGTTCTCCAAAATTCACAGCTGATTGGTTCAAATGGGATAAATGTACTGTGTAACTCATCAACCGACCTAGTATATTATAGTTACAAGTAGATATAGATTCTTAGTGGTACTTAACCTAAATATCTCCCCTTTCCACCTGTGCACCGTACTGACATCTATAAAAATTATCATTAAAACACAGTTTAGCTGTTTGTGCAAGATTTTTTTTGGATCCCATCCTTGGTCCTCACCAACTATCCTTTGATCTTCTCTCTATATCCAACGCACACATCCCCTTGTTCACTCCAATTCCCATCCTTCTTCTCACCAGCTGCCCCCTTCCCCCTACATGCTCACTCTATCTTTATTTTATTTATCTTCACACTGTGTTGTCTTCTCCAGACACTCTCACAAATATTATCTTTAGCTTCCTAAATTATTCTCTCTAGTTTTTCCCTTTGTTCTTCCCAATACTTTGCCCTTTGTTCTCCTTTGCACTCTCCAATGTATCTTTTTCATCATTCCTCCCCTCTTCTTTCCTTTTACCCTGTTTGTTTTCTCCTATTATCCAGTTGTTCTCTGTGGCAAATTTGTTCCTTCTGAATCCTCTACTCTATCCTCACTGTACTGGTGCATTGATAGTTATTGTACATTGTTCAGTAAATAATTAAACAAAGCATAATAGGGTTTTTTTGTGTATAGCTGTGAATGTTTTATATTTGTAATTAATGCACATTTTTACAGATTCCTGTCAGTCTTTTTTTTAACTATATTGTTTCATTATATATCTCCTTGAAAGAGTACGTTTAAAAAAATGTTGATTATTCATTAAGAATACATTTTGACTGTTTATAATAAAAGTTTGGAAAGTTTGGCTGAACACAGCAATTTATGCTCATGTTCTATTAAACATGTAAGAATGGCATCTAAACATGACATTTAAAGGTGTTTATGATAGCTATTCGCTTTTAATTAATAAGCTGAGCATTCTGCAGTATGTTTTGACATAATATAGGAAAGTTAAAGTCAATAGTTTTATAGTGATGTCTTGAGAAGTTAAATAGTTAGGAAATGAAAGGTCACAGCATTTCCTGGAACTGTACAAGAAAAAAAGTTTAAGTAATTGCAGACCTTCCAAAGCAATATATAGAATATACATACCTTACGCTTGTCATTATGTAATATGAAGCATGTCTCCTCTTAGATCTTTTAAATTGTAATCTTATCTTATTAGTAAGTTTTTAATGCATAATTCTTACTGTTACAATGTTACATTATGTTAATGAAAAAATATCACCTACAATGTAATGAAACTAATGATTTAAGGGAGTTTATGAAAACCATTAATCTTTGATGTTTTTCATACTCATCCATAGTGATTAATGATTATTTCATAACAGATATAAACAATACCATTTTTGGAAGGCAAAGTATGTAATGTGTACAAGTAAAATATGGTTGAAGGGAATGTTGCCTTCTGAGTCTATAGTTCAATGTGATAAAGCTTGATAATCAATGTCTGTGATAGCATACTGTAAATTTGGGCTGCAAAGTCACAGGAAATAATGTAGGCTGGAAACTCTTACACATATCTGCCTTATTTGCATCCAACATCTGTATTCGATACATTGTGATTGTCTGATTCCAGACCTTATTCACTGCTATTTAATCATGACTTTTTAGTGGAATTGCTGTGCGAGGCCCCATATCTCTTGCACACAAATATTACACTTGATTGCAAATGTACCCCAAATGTTATTTATCTTGCTCCAGAAAATGAGCACATATTTTCTCTTGTAATTCAAACAATTTAGCACATACCCTACTGAAAGAAATATAGTATTTATTTGGATTTTTCCTTAAATACTTCTTTTTTGTAATAAATATCTAGTTTATATTTAGTTGTTATAAAATATTACTACAGGTATATATTTTTCAGCACGTGTTTCTAATAAAACATGAAAAAAATATATATCTTTAAGATGTGCCCTTATAACACTGTATAACATCTGCAATCTGATTAACTTAAATGTCAGCAATGGGACATTTTTTCATTATTGTAAAGGTTTTTATAATGAACCTGCTAAATTCAGCTGTTTCTGTTATTCAGATGAGTACAGATGAAACACATGGCACGATGTGAGCATATAATTAGGTATTAGCCATGCCATCTGGAGCAAAGCATCCTGAGAAACTATAGCACTCTGCCCAGTAAGTGCACCTGAGACTGGGTGTAGCCAGCAATAGAGGGCAAGTTAAACGGAGATGCTATTTCTTTCTGGAAGATTGTGTCCTAGTGATTGCCAAACAATTCAGACTACGTCCTGGTGATCATACAATACACAGGGCATGCTAGTGAGCACCGTACAATAGAGTCTACAACCAAGTGAGCCCCAGAAAATATAGAAAGCCTTTTTAATCTTGTGACCTTGGGCCTGATCCAGCGCTACGAAAATTCGCACGACAGGCGAATGCGAACGTTCGCTCGGGCGTATCAACATACACGCCCCTAACACTCCCATAGTAAAGTACCTGCATACGACGCCTATACCCTACACTGGGTACGACCGTCGGCCGTACGAAAATTCGCAGAAAATACGCTGAGCGTACGGGCTTAGCACGCCCATACTGTACAATTTAAATGGCTATCCCCGCCTCCCTGTAGTAAAACGGGCGCCCAGCCGACCATCGTAAAAAACGCACGCCCCGCGAGCGAAAAATACGCTCACAATACGCCCGCTATTCGCTCATGACGCTCGGGCGACCGGAAGCTGTCATACTGGGCATGCGTGTTGCGAATTTTTCACCGAATTTTCGCATACGCTCGTCGTACGCTCGCTCGCGGTCGTTGCTCTGGATCAGGCCCCTTGTGCCTGTTTTGCAGCCATCCAGTCTGTTCCGTTGTAAGTACCATAGGTACAGGTAAGCATGTGTAATTAGGTCATGCCATGTATGGTTCTCACTATACAAGCAAAGTATTATATATCTGTATTGTGGGTATGGGTCCCCATTGCGAATGGCCCCAGTTCCGAACTGGCTGGGAAAACGATTGCTTCTGCCTCGAAGAGGCATAGCAATCAACCCCTGGAGCACTGAACACGGTGTTCTGAAAGGTAAGTGATGATTCCCCCCCCAACCCTCTCCTTAAACCTTACCCTAACCCTCCCCTTGTATTACCCTAATCTTGCCTTCCCCACAGCCTAACCCTAAGTATCCCTTCCCCACAGCCTGACCTTAACAACCCTTCACCCCCCCTTCCTGACCCTAACTCCCCTATTTCCTGCAGCTTGATTCTTACCTTTACCTTCCCCTTCCATGGCCCTAACCCTGACCCTCCCTTCCCCAGAGTCCAACCCTAACCCTATCCCTAAGCCTAAAAGTCCCTGGAGAGGTTACTCACCTCTCCGGTGGTCCGGTGGCGGCACTTCCGAAAAGGAATGGATGAGTGCGCTGATCGCATACTCACCCATTCATAAAATAAAAATATAAAATGGCTGCCATTCAAAATAGAGGTGGCTGAATAGAAACTTTCGGCTGCTCTATTTCTCATTGACAACCATCAGTGTACAGATCACTGATGTATTGTACAGTGTTTTCTGTGTGCCATATTACACACAAATTCAAAAAATATGAAATAAAGTTTTCTTCACATAGTCATTCATGATATATAATTGTATTGGTTAATTACGTTGTCCACTAAAAAGCTCCAGTGCCACCATTATGCAGCTGCCTAGGGCACTAGAGGGAGTCATTCTCCACCTACAATGGATCATCTGGTGGTATTAGGTGATCAGTGGTCAGGTGACTGAGCTGGTACATGTCTCTTTATATGCAGCAGAAAAGAATCACGTCTTGTCCGTTTGCTTATTGTAAACAGCCTGTTTCTGTGCTGTGCTGCTGCAGCCGCCGCCTCTGTACCACGTTTCTTTATTCAGTCCAAGTGGTATAGGTGATTACAAGAGAGTTGTATGTAGTTTCTCTACGCGTTTCATCACAAAGGATGTCTGGAGGATACTGTACGTACATACGAACAATGAGGTCTTTTATAGCAGTAGTAGTAAGTTTCCTTATTAACCTGGTATTTTCCAAGTAATTTTTAAAAACAGAACATTTACAACTCTTTCACCACTTGGACTGAATAAAGAAACGTGGTGCAGAGACTGCGGCTGCTGCTTCGCATCAACAGTCCAGTAACAGTGTCCGAGACAGGAGCTGTAGAACCCAGTGGATTAGTATAGTTGATATGCCTCAGTCTTATCTATTTTTGGTAAGATTTGCATATGTGTGATTCTTAACTAGGTAAAGGGTGTATGCACTATGGAGCGCTCCCTCTGCTTTCTCTATTTGTGTTAGAAATTGCAAAGAACCGACCATTTTGAGAGAGAGCTGCAGACTTTTATCTTGGAAGTTCTAGTGCTTAAATAAAGATGTAGAGACAGATACCTCCCCCGATTTGAAGATTTGTTTTTGAGCTGAACATTATTTACATCTAGACATATAAATATATATGTAACATGACGCTATCTGCATATATTCTTTACACCTTAATATAAATAAAAAATATATATATATATATTAAAGAAGGAGTAATCGGCACGCTGCTAAAACAGTCCCTGTAATCCACCTCAGAAAAGGATATAAAGTCCAATCACAATGAATAGTTCAGTATTCAAATAAATTTAAAGCACCAGGGACCGGATCCAGAACCACGGCCGTCTGTGGAAGACGTATCGATACGTAGATTGCATATATGCTGCTTTAAAGACCGCATATACGCAATATACGTATCAAAACGATACGTTGATTACGTACAATAGCTACTACGCATGCGCAGTAGCTATCTTTCAGCGAATTACGGCCGTCTGTGGAAGACAGCCGTAGTTCTGGATCCAGGCCCAGGTTCTTATACTTCGAAGACCGCGGCTTCCCCGAAAATTCACCTGATTCTCACTCCCAGGTAGAGAAATCTAAAACGATATGGAAGAAAGGGGGCGCTTCATGGTGCGATTAAAAGAGTTTTATTCAGCCCTGCTGGCTCAACAAATAAAAACGTACCGAAGGTATACTTGGTTAAAAGCATGCAACAAAAGTCAGAGAGACCACGTGTATATCACCGTAAACAGCGCCCAGCGTCCTGGATGCGTTACCCGGCTGATGTCCTGATTCACTGCTGATTCACCGATGGCAACAAGAAGATCTTCATACACGTGCGTTGTGTTGTGGACTTGTGCACTGACCCGACCCTACAAGTTTCGCCCCCCTGACGAAGTCCTATGACGAAACGCGTAGGGTCGGGTCAGTGCACAAGTGCACGCTTTAGAGCCCATCTCATCATCTAAAATAGTACTTTAGTCCAAAAGTTCACACAGATGATGACATCCACACACTAAAGGCATTGGGCATGTTAAAGCACACGCAAAATTTCAAACACACAAAGGATCAAAAATGAACATACAACTGAAAATGAGCATCATTCCTAAAATGAAACAGAACAATGTATACATCTTAGGACCATACATTTATATTATTAGTAATTTAAAACTATTTAAGACAAATTTAACAAATTTAAGCAGATGGTGGTTATCCAATACTATGCCCCACCCGGCTGCACTCATATTGGTTTCATATCATCCTTAAAATGAGAGGAACCGTATACTTCAAAGATTTATACAAAAAAGGAAATTATTTTTAAAATTAGAACTATTAAAATTTAGAGTTATTTTTATAATATTTATTTAAAATACAAACAATGTGGGAATTACATTTATTAGTTTACTAAGGTGCAATATTAACTTGAGTCCAGTGGGCAACTCTAAATGAGAATTTTGAAAGAGAACTCTACTCAAAGTGCTAAGTGCAACTCTAATCTACCAATAGGTATTAAATATTAAGTAAAACAAATACGGGCAACTCTAATAAACCAGGTAAAAGTAGAAGCACCTTTAAATATGAAATATATAAAATGTTATAAAAATCATAACAGTTAGTTTGGTAAGGTTATCGAATTAGAGTTAATCAAATTAGAGTTAGTATCTATCAATAACAATTAATGTATATATTTATTATATGACTGAACGAATATTAAGAAAAGGGTAGAACTGTAGAACGGAACAGCCTTTTACACTCAATTTAGAAATGGGACAATGTTGAAACCTTCATTGAGACCTCAATGTAAGAATCCAGAAAGTTTCTCTAGTAGCTAGTTTATTTTCTCTATCTCCACCCCGTTTTTCCAAGGGGATCCATTCCAGCGCTTTGACTTTTAGAAAGTCAGGGTTGGAGTTATGGCAGCTCAAAAAATGCCGGGGGACGCTGTGGTTAGTGACCTTGGGCCTGATCCAGAGCAACGCTCGCAAGCGAGCGTACGCTCATCGTAAGCGAATTTTCGTCAAAAAATTCGCAATGCGCATGCCCAGTATGACAGGTTCCGGTCGCCCGCGCGTCATGAGCGAATAGCGGGCGTATCGTTAGCGTATTTTTCGCACGGCGAGCGTATTTTTTTTACGATGGTCGGCTGAGCGCCCGTTTTACTACAGGGAGGCGGGGATAGCCATTTAAATTGTACAGTATGGGCGTGCTAAGCGTATTTTCTCAGCGTATTCTCTGCGAATTTTCGTACGGCCGACGGTCGTACCCAGTGTAGGGTATAGCCGCCGTAAGCAGGGACTTTACTATGGGAGTGCGAGGGGCGTGTAGGTTGATACGACGAGCGTACGTTCGCATTCGCCCGGCGTTGCGAATTTTCGTAGCGCTGGATCAGGCCCAAAGTGAGAGGAGAGTAGTGGAGGAGGGAAGAACACTAGGATGGCGGGCCCTGCTCACGTGAGCGAACACACTAAGTGGGGGAGGGGAACAAAATGCAAATTCATTTAACTTTAAAGGTGTTCAATCAGGATAAATATATTTTAATAATATTATGGAGATAAAAATGTATTACCTTCCTACATATATACCCATGAATCATCTGATCACAACTCTATTATGTCTGAAAACTTTGGACCTGATTCACACTTAAGAATCTTCTTAAAATAAGAACTTAAAGTCACTCCTGGACAAAACCATGTTGATTGCTGGGGGGATTAATTTAATTGTATTATTTGCATGCAGGGATATATCTTTAAAATTGCTTACTGCACACAGATACTGACCAGCTTTACTATTACACTGTTATTTAGACTTGGGCTGGGAAATATCACCTCTCAACACTAGTACTGTTTGCAACAGATGAAATATGACTCCCCTGCAATCAACATGGTTTAGCCCAGGTGTGACTTTAAGTTCTTATTTTAAGAAGATTCTTAAGTGTGAATCAGGTCCTTAATTTCAAGCTCCTTCTTAAGTCTGGATCCAGCTCAATGATTCTGTAGTCACCAGGGATGTTGCATAACACATACACACTATCGATAATCAAGGCTATCGCCACACACCGCCTAATAGGATCGTCCCAGGGGATTCAGATCAGTCAGGAATTCTGAATGATCCATTTAGGGATTACAGCAGTTTTAAACTTTTTTTTTTTTTTTCCCGTCTGTGTTTCAACATATGGTTTAATGCCACACTACAGCATATGTGGAGAGGGATATATATATGAGTAGGAGAGTGCAATGTGTGGAGAGGGATATATATATGAGTAGGAGAGTATAATGTGCTTAGAGGGATATATATATGAGTAGGAGAGTGTAATATGCGAAGAGGGAGATAAGAGTATGGGGGTGTAATATGTGAAGAGGGAGATAAGAGTAGGTAGGGTGTAATATGTGAAGAGGGAGATAAGAGTAGGTGGGGTGTAATATGTGAAGAGGCAGATAAGAGTAGGGGGGTGTAATATGTGAAGAGGGAGATAAGAGTAGGGGGTGTAATATGTGAAGAGGGAGATAAGAGTAGGGGGGTGTAATATGTGGAGAGGGAGATAAGAGCATTAAGGGAGGTATAATTTGTAGAGGGGGTGTAACAGAGGGGGTGGATGGTGTAATGTGTGGAGAGGGATGTAACAGAAGTGTAATACATCATATGGGGAAGGTATAATATTTCTAGGAGAAGTGTAACATGTAATTTGGGGAGTAGGATGTATCTGAATGGGGGAGGTATAATAAATAATATGAGAAGAGGAAAATGTAATCTTGAGCCTAAAATTAACCTAAACTGAGCCTTACATATAAATGTTACGCTAACTGTTATATTTCTTTAAAGTTAATTATTTTGGACTCAGTAAATGAATCATTTTTGGTAAGTGGTACTTCACCCGGTTCCTTAGCGGGTAAGTGGTACTCAGCAAAAAAAGGTTGAGAACCCCTGATATAGATGATATATATGATAGAATGCCCTTTACTTGCCAGTGAGCCAGGGAAATATCTGGTACCAGCATGGTGACAGCTGCTAATGAAATTAAGTTAGGTGTTAGTGTAATACCCCTCTACGGGGGCTGTCCTGAGTGGACCTCATACTATTGGGCTGCCCTGGGTGCAGCTTGCACAGAGGGAAAATTGGAGGCTGTGGGCTACAGGGCAGCGTGAGGGCTGTTGCTGGGAAACAGCCAGCCAATAAGAGGGATGCTAGGTAGCTCATGAGGATTCTAGAAGGATCTGGAAAAAGTTGTTGGAGTTGGCAGTTGGTGAGGTACAGGAAGTTGTGAGGTGAAGTATGTGTGTGATCAGGTGAGGTGATGGAGCTAGCTGAGGTATCAGGAGGAGAAAAAGCTGTAGTGGTGAGCTGAGACTTCGCATAGAGAATTAAAGAGTTGGAAGTATCTGAGAATAAAGAGGGACCGCTAAAGTTGAGAGTAGTCGAGCCTGCAAGGAGAAAAGAAGCAGTTTGATGATAAGGATACATATTGGCAGTGACAGAGGGCAATGAGAAGGAGCCGAGGCGGTGAGGAGACACGTTTGCGAGGAGTTGAGAGCCGTGAGAGAGACTAGCGCATTGGGAGAGATCCGTGTTGTTGAGGTGCCGAGTGCTGAAATCAAGAGACGCTGAGGAGATAGAGAAAGCAGTGGTAACAAGGGTCTGGCAACATAAGTAAAGGAGAGGTCGATAGTGGAAAAGCTGGGAAGCGGAGATTGGCTATACAGTGGCAAAAGTACACTAGTGTAGTATAGGCTGCTAAGCCTTTAGGCTGCTAGGTGAATAAATTTAAAGTGATGAATTTTTAGTGATATTTGGAGTTAAACTGGAGTTAAACCGAAGGAAAACAGAGGAAACAGATTATTTACCATCCAAAAAACAATTTCCAGAAAAAACACAATGAGGAACATCACTTTAAAACTTCCACACCAGCATCTCATGGATAATCCATCTACAACCACACTCCTGTGCATGGCAATCTGAAACCACACTGAAGATGCTTCTGATGACTGCTTTGGACTTCTACTAACCTGACACTTAATTGCTTTGCACTTTTTTATATTTGTTTTATTTGTTATTCAAGGTTATGGTTTTTTTTTTATTAACATAATCTTATGCACACATTTCACTTATTCTGATCATCTCTTCTGTTGTTCCTGCCTTTATTACTTCTTTGTGTCTCCATCCTACTCTCATGGCCCTTGTCTGCTTACCCCCCTCCCTCCTCTCTCACACCTTCTATCTCCCCACCTATCCTACTCACCCCATTCCCTCTCACACTCCTCCATCAGGCTCCCCTTCCTTTCCCATACCCACCCTTACGCCCAGTCCACGTACCATCCCCCTCTGCCATGCTTCCCCTCGCTTCTCCAACCCCTCTAATCTAATCCACATAACTCCGGTTCCCTCTCTCCCATTCTCCTGCGCTCTCTGGAATGCCAGATCCATCTGCAACAAGCTCCCTGACATCCATGACCTCTTCATCTTCAAATCCTGCAATCTTCTCGCCATCACTGAAACCTGGCTCTCAACCTCTGATACTACCTCCCCTGCTGCTCTCTCCTATGGTGGTCTTTCCTTCTCCCAGACCCCTAGGTCTGGTTATTGCCCTGGCGGTGGTGTGGGCATCCTGCTTTTCCCTTCCTGCACATTTAGCGTCATACCCTCTGAGCCCTCTCTCACTTTCACCTCTTTCGAGGTCCACTGCATTCACATCTATCCCCCCATCCATCTCCACGTTGCTGTTGTCTACCGCCCCCCCTGGCCCCTCCTCCAAATTGATAACTTTGGAGCCTGGCTCCCACACTTTTTGTATTCTAACCACCCCACCCTTATCCTAGGTGACTTCAACATCCCTGTTGACAACCCCACAGACCCCACCACTACAAAACTTATTTCCCTCTCCTCCTCTCTTGGCCTATCGCAGTGAACTTCAACACCTACCCCAAACCGGGGTCACTCCCTTGACCTCTTTTTCTCACGCTCATGCTCCCTGTCTGATTTCTCCATCTCTCCCTTCCCCCTCTTCGATCATCATCTTATCTCCTTCTCCCTCTTTTCCTCTCCCTCTCCTTCTCTGCCCCCCAAACGTATACTTTCCCGTAAAAACCTCAATTCCATTGATGTTATGGCCTTCACCTCTTCCCTTAACCCCCTCCTCACACCCATTTCCACTATGTGCTGCCCTAATCTAGCAACCTCGCTCTACAACAGCGCCCTGTCCTCCGCCCTTGATGCTGCCTGCCCTCTCTCCCTTTGCCACTCCAACCCCCAACCCTGGCACTCCCCACTCACTCGGTTCCTAAAGGAATGCTCCCGTACTGCAGAGCGGCTCTGGAGGAAGTCCCGATCCCTTGCAGATTTTCTCCACTTCAAGTTCATGCTCTCTTCTTTTAGCTCGGCCCTTGCCCTTGCCAAGCAATCCTTCTTTAAGTCTTTCATCCTCTCCCAATCATCTAACCCACATCGCCTCTTTGCCACCTTCTCTCTCCATTTCTGCCTCTGACTTTGCCACCTTCTTCACTTCCAAGATAGACTCCATCAGGAGCTCCTTCTCCTCTATGGTCACCTCTCCTCCATCTCAATCTCCACCATCTCTTTTCCTCCCTAGCCACCCACCAATGTCTACCTTCATCTCCACCTCAACTGAAGAAATTCACTCACTACCTCTGTCATCCCCTCCATTAACATGCTCACTTGATCCCATCCCCTCTAATCTTCTCCGGTCTCTCTCTCTCTCCACCTGCTCCCATCTTGCCCACCTCTTTAACTTATACCTCTCCTCTGGCTCCTTCCCCTCCCCCTTTAAACATGCTCTTGTCTCCCCCATCCTTAAAAAAAACAAACCTTGACCCCAATTCACCCTCCAACTACCGACCTATATCTCTGTTACCCTTCGCCTCCAAGTTGCTTGAACAAGCAAGTATTGTATTCCTTGTTCATGTATTTTATACCCTCTGTTAATCATTGTATTGAATTTTATATGTAACTATTGTCTTTGTTATTGCCTCTGTACGGCGCTGCGGATACTGTGTAGCGCCTTATAAATAAACGTTAATAATAATAATAATAATAATAGACATGCAGTGAGAGGAGAGAATTAGAAGTAAAGAAGAGTAAGGTGGAAAATCAAAAGACTGAACTGGGTTCCACACCAGACTGTTACTCGTTCTTGTGCGAACATAATAGTAATTGTTTGAAACATATATATCTCTTTGAGTGATATAAAGAAATTGCATGATCATAACTACATGAACCTGTTTATCTAACTGATTGAAAGTCATTGCAAGATTGAAACATAACTCTATGAGCAATTTAGAGTAATTGCATTATTATTTATTATTATTATTATTATTATTATTATTATTGGACCTGATTCACA
>WWET01000289.1:577768-591035 GCA_011038615.1 Limnodynastes dumerilii
TTGCTGTGTATTGATTTCTGCTTGCCCCCTGTGATCCTGCCTTGCACCCTGCCTGCTCTCCTCAGTGTGACCATTCCCTATTTCTTCCACCTTGCTGTGTTATATCCTCCTGGTATCCCCTTACCTTCTCCTGTGAGTTTGTGTTCGTTGCCCTCCGGGGTAGTTGGGTTGAGTGGGTGAGTGAGTGTGCGAGTGTTAGTCCCAGTTTGTCGGTAAGTCCTGTTAGTCCTGTCACCTCCCATTGTCTCTGTGTTCAGTTTAGTGTTTCCTGTGGTTTGTTACGGTCCAGTCCCTTCTGGTACCTCTTTCGCTATACCCCGCTTGTTACCCATTCCCCGTCTGCTCCCTTTCCTCTTCCGAGTTTCCTCTAAGGTGCGTAACCTGACGGGGTCCTACCAGCTCCAGTCTATCCCCACCATCAGGGGCTCTGGCGAACACCCGGTCCGACATCAGGCTCTACACTCCGGTGAGTAACTCGGTTCCTCTCTCCCTCTCTGGTCACCCTGGTACTCTGTAGAGGTAAACCCGGGGTACCATAACAAAAACAAATCCTAGTCACCGCTATACAATACAAACAGCCTCCTAGGGGTATATTTGCTAAGGTCGCTTTGTGCCAAATCAACCAAAATCCCAGACTTTGGCGGCGATTATGCAATCGCCGCAATCACTAAGACAAAGTCCCGGCACTTGAGCCTTTAGCAAAAGCGACAAGGCAAACATCACTGGACCAAAATCGTCCAGCTGTTTGCCTTGTTAAACATAGGGCTTTCCGTATTCACTAAATGCGATTTTCCAAATTTCCTTTAGTTCGTCCAGAAAGCGCTCTTTTAGAAAGCCCTTGTGTGTGTGGCGCTTTCATTGAAAGCACCACACACTTTAGTTGAAAAACTTGTTCACATTTAAAATATCAAGCGCATCATGGTTGTATCCATTAGCATGCATGCGCTGATAGTACTCTACATACTCTACCAGCAACCATGTAAATTGTGATATGAGCATGTCTGTTATTTTTGCCAAAACTTGCCAAAATATAGTATCTGCTCTCCTGCTCACCAAACAGTTTTTATTTATTGAAAAGGAAATTGGGGGGGAAAAAAAAAGAAAATAATGTTTTGGGAAATGTTTCTTATCTGCTGTTTATTTATATAATAAGGCATTTAGTAATAAGGCTGTAGAATAAACACTTGCACCATCTGTTTGGAATGCTGCCTTTGCTGTTCACTTTCATTTGTATATTACGGGACGATATTTTATTTTTGTGAATACCTATCCACAGATCAAGAGCTCTATCCAAAGAAATGTGGGGAAACATTTTACAATAAATTCTATGTATTTCAGAGGTGATTATATCTTCGCCTTTATCTAACTATATAAAAGGGAAAGGGTACAGAATGTGTGAAAGATTAAGAAAAAAATGCCACTTTCTATCAATAAATGATAAAAATAGAAAACCATTGTTCTGGTACAGAATTTGGGGCCCCGAATGGTGAAATATTCCAACAATTGCACAATCATAACCTTCTTCTAAATATGTAACTTCTATTTTAAGTTTTCCAGTAAAATCTGTTTCAGAATTGTTTAGAAGTAAGGTCTGTATTAAAGAATCATGAAGTTTAAGGCAAGATGAAGAACTCTGAAAGAGAAGTGTAACAACTCAGACTTCTCTGATAGGTGTTTTGCTTTAAGAGTTGCCATGGCTACATGTTGTTTAGCTGTGGTTTATTAGTAAAATATATATTATATATAAAATATACATATGTCTGTCAATAATGCGCAGAATAGCATTTAGATGTAGAATTTATCTATCTATATAAATATTAGATTAGGAAACTTTCTTTGAAAAACAGGCACTTTTGTGAAGTGATAGCTTTGGGGTATTGTATTGTGAATTTGGTGTGTCATGTTTAATAAAAGTACATTTATTTCATGGTCTGGCAACAGAATTAAGTCTTTTAATTTGATATCCCATAAAAAAAAATATATAAAACAAAATTGTAATGCCGATTTCCTTGACTTAAGTAAGTGCTTGAAATTAGTTTCTCCTCTGCTAAACCATGTTGATTGCAGGGGAGTCATATTTCATCTGTTGCAAACAGTATTAGAGTTGAGAGGTGATGTTTCCTATCCCAAGTCTAAATAACAGTGTGATAGTAAAGCTGGTCAGTATCTGTGTGCAGTAAGCAATGCAAAGATATATCCCTGCATGCAAAGAATACAATTAACTTATAACTTGAAATATGACTCCCCTGCAATCAACATGGTTTAACCCAGGAGTAACTAATTTTAAGCACTTACTTAAGTCTGGATCCATCCCATGTTTAGAAAGAGCTTACAACAGAAATATGAAATGGAAGTAACATTCTCTGTAATAAATTTAATTGCTAACATGTAGTTGACTTTAAATACTTGATGACTTAAATTATTTTTAAATGCTTAAGTAATAGGAGTTAGTAATATCTCACCTACTTTGTGAAAACCATTTCCCTAATCCTATCCATCAATGGGCATAAAATATACATTAATGCAGCATAAGAATGTTAATATGTAGTTATATTAAATGAAAGATTTCAAGTTGTTTATTATTTCAACTAGACACCTGGCTGTGCTGCCACCACTTTGTAATATTAAAATATTAATATGGAAAGATAGCGATATTCTACAAGGGGAAGTTCCCAATATTGGAGCCACTCACCTCTCCTCTAGAAACTGATCATTCTGACTGAAAAGGGAAGGACAGTTGAGATTGACAGGAAGTCCTGGATTAAGATCACATAATCGCACCAGAGAGATTCTGGTAAGATTATTAGGTGTTTTGAAATTTTATCCTGATCACTCACTGCAGTGATAATTGGCCCGAACTCTCGGAATGATAAACAATAGGGTATAGTCAGTTTTACACTAGAAATGTCTGGTTTGGAGTGCTTCCATTTTGTTAATATGATGTTTTAGACAAGGAAAATCTCATATATAAAGCTAAATCAGCCAATTAAATACTGAATTTTACATATCGCCTCTGAAATCCAAGCTCAGCAATTGCACCAGATTAAATAGGGTTTAGACTTTTTAAAATTAAGACCCACCTTTCGTACTCACAGAAAATGACTCACATATTTATTAACTAAAATATCTGTGAAAATACTTCTCAGGTTCTAAAAGCCGAAGAACTGTTAAACACATAGAAAGTCACAGCGGATTGTCAATGCAGTCTGCTCTTTTCATAGCCAATTAACCTACTAGCATGTTTTTGGGGGAAGAAACCAGAGCACCCAGAGGAAACCCTCACAGACACAGAGAGAACACACAGACTCCACAAAGATAAGGCCCTATGTAAGAATTTAAATTAATAAGCTGATTATTCACTTCCTAATTTTTTTGCCCTATAAAATGTTTTATTGCAGACGAACCAGTTCTAAAATAATTTGTCTACAGTGATCATGTGTGTGTGTTGCATCATAAAGGACCAGATCCAGATCTTCGTTTGTGCGGGGGTCTGGCATTACGCATGAGAGAGGGGAGTGAACTCCACCTGTCACTCCTCTCTCTCGTTTGGGATTTATGGCAGTTACGCTGCCATAAGCTTGTCTTCACTTAAACGTACGGATCAGTGGTCCGTACAGCCGCTGATCTGTGCGTGTCCCCTAAACCCAGCCTCTACTGCTCAATTAGAATCTTCCCCCCACCCATCTTTCATAATTTGTGCGGCCGGAGGGGAAGAGTCGCTTCATCGGATGGAACAACTACAAAACTAAGTTCCATATCATAGAAGTTACTATCGTAAAATTTAGCGTGAGTAAGTAGCCTAACGGACGGACCTGTAGATCCAGCCAAATAGCATTGTGACGTCAATCACCTGTGGTTACTGCCGGCACAGTGATCCAATGAGAAACATTTATAATCACTTTTTATTTAAACACACCAAAAAATCATTGTTACAGGGCAGAATTGATTTTTGTAGGTAAAGACTGACTTGAGAGTTAAGAGTTAAGATTCTTTTCAGATCTAGATCATTAAGTCAAAGTATTATCAATTTTAGTTTTGGTTGTCTAATTGTTACCATATTGTGAAATACTTAATAATTCCATAATCCAGTTTATGGAACATTTTCATTAATGTGCTTTGTAAAGTGGACAAAAGAAAAATACTACATTATCATGAATGCATACTTCAACTAAGTCTGTATTAATATATTTGGGATACTATCTTTTGGACTGGTGATTATTTATGCATACAAGGTATGTAAAAGGGTCAAGCCACTTGACATATTATTAATTGGCCTTGTGACTGGAAGGTCATTAAATAGATGGATAGCAAATTGGAGCATCCTCTCATAAAAGTTAAAGATTAACAGAAAATTGTATGACAATGATTAATGACATTAGGCAATGTTTAGCATGGAAACTATTGCATCTCTTAAGAATTATACCAGTGTTTTATCATATAACAATATGATTTGTGTCACTGCAAAGCTGAATACCTCACTTTTTGCAAGAGACTACTCTGGTTTTAGCCTAATACTGTGTCACAACAGGATTATAATCAGTAGCAGAATTTTAGAGGAATTTAAGGATAAGACCAGTGAACAAAAGATGTGTGAGGCAATACATTGACAGAAGAGTAATGTTTTATTAAGCATTGTATCATAGGATTTTTATAAGTGAAATTACAGTTCTGGCAAGAGACATATTCATGGAACAGTACTTTGCTAAGGTGTTACAAAATGATTCTGACAAAACAGAAAAAAAGCAGGAAATGATAAAGGCAGGAATAGACCACAGTCATTCAGTAAAGGAATGGACAGCAATCCAGAAAATATAGGGCTTACCAATTGTAGTTTTTATCACTGAGAGGCATGTAATCCCAACACAGGCAGAGATAAAAACGCATAGGTATTTTTTTGTTATTTCAGGAACAGTAATGAAAATTAGTCCAAAAAATATATTGCAAAATAATTGCAAAAAACAGACTTAGCAAAAATGTGAGCATGTAAAGCAAGGAGCAACTCACAGGAACAGGAAAAAAAGATAAGAGCAAAAAAAGGTGGAAGGCAACAAAAAACACTGCAACTGCAAACCGATCACAAAGAATTAAAAGTTACCTAGGAGAAACACTTATCTGGCCACCAAGAATCTCTCTAATGAAACGGTGAACCTGGCACTACAAACTGAAATCAGAAAGAGTGGCTGTGATTATGCCACACTAGCAGTATACACATCTGGATCTATAGACATCCTCCCTAAACAGCATGTTTTGAAGAAGATGAGACAACTAGTCCTAGCAAGATTTCTGACTATGGGCCATATTCAGAGATCCGTTTGGCGATCGGACCGCAAATATACGCACGGACGGAGCAAGTGACACCCACTAAAACCCCAGTCACTCCCCTTGCTAATCCGTGCCTTCGGAGACTTCCGCCTCCATAGACCAGCTGTAACTTTCTGTGGCCATTTCCGAACATATGTGTCCTCCGTCCGTGCGTATCTTTATAATCGCGCCCACTTCCATTCATTTAAATGCCTTCCCCAACCCATTTCTATGTAAATTCCTCTGTGCGTAATTTTACATGGGAGATCCGTGCGTATTTACCCACACGCGATTCACAAGTCCGTCCGTGAGGCACTTCCTCATGTATAACATACGTGAACTGCAATTTAATTCAGGCAAATTATAAAGCTTAGTCCTTTATATTGAGCAGTGTAGGATTAAAAAGGTTATTTACCTTAAATAGGTAATAGACCAGTTCTTGAGGTATACACTTAAGAGCCCATGGTGTAAAGAGTGCCATGTTTCTTCTTGGTAGAGACAGTTTCCCAGATTATTGTAAACTTTTTTGTTCTCCAATTGGACTGAACTCATTTTTAGGTGACCTCAGGTTTCTTCAGTTCTGCACATGCATGGACAGCCGTCTTGCATAATCAGAACAGAAGAAAACTGAAGATACTGACATCAATGGAGAAAAAGCTCAAATTACTGTAAGGTAAGTTTCAATAAATATTGAAGCTACATAAAACAGTTTAATTTTATCCTTGGTTATAATAAAACCCTGATAAATCAGTAAAGGCTTACTCTCCATAGACCTGTATTAAGATCTACAATGGCTTAGGCAGCATTAGCCATACTCCCAGCTAGGACAATCGGAGGAGAAAAGAGACCTTAGCTTCTAGCCTGTATACTTCTATTCAACCATAGAGACACAGCACAGTGGGATAATTCAAACTGTGGAGTTCCATGCTCCCTGCAAGGAAATGAAACATTGGAAATTTAGTTTTCAAAAAACCGGGCTCTAGGCAGATGTTCGTCTCTGCTCATGAATAATCCATCCTTATATCCCCAATATATTCCCTATTATATGGTGTACATCTCTTATTTTAGCATGCCAGCTAGAATGTTTTTCAGGGCAATATTTAATCTTTTGAATGCAGTTAACAATTAACGAGGAAGAGGTATAGTTGAAAAAAAAAACAGCTAGCTAGTGATGGAACTCATGTGACCTGTTTTAATATTCCCCCTAATTTTCAGCTAAAATGTTGGCTTTTACTTTAAAATGCAAAGTGAATGAGAAGAGAAATCTAAATCAAATCAATATATGGTGTGACCACCCTTCCAAACAGCAAACATTCTTCTAGGTGCTGTACACTTACACAAAGTCAAGCATTTTCCAGGATTATAGTCAGGTGTATGATTAACCAATCATACCAAACAAGTGATCATTTTCATATGTAAGTTAAAATACAGTCATTAACTGAAACAGAAACAGCTGTGTAAGAGGCTAAAGATTGGGTGAGGAACGGCCAAACTCTACTACAAAGCTGAAGCTGTGGAAAACGGTTTCATGTCACAGGTCACATACACCAGGCAAGACTGAGCACAGCAACAAGACACAAGGCAGTTATACTGTATTAGCAAGGTCTCTCCCAGGTAAAGATTTTAAAGCAGACTGGGGGCCAGATTTACTAAGGGGCGAGTTAACTCGCAGGGCAGTAATATGTATTAGCAAGGTCTTTCCCAGGCCAAGACATCAAAGCAGATGTGTGTTTCAAGATGTGCTGTTCAAGCTGTTCTGAAGAAGCACAAACAATGTGTAACGTTTGGGACTGTAGATGCAGTGGTCGGCCAAGGAAAAATAGTGCAGCAGAAGAAATACACATCGGGCCTGATCCAGACCTACGCTGTTACACTGAGCGTTCTAATGCTCAGCGTAACAGCAGCTCACTCCCCTGACACTCCCCCTGCTTAAAGTGTATTTACACTCCCTTATGCCGGCTGAAAGCTACCCTAACTTCAGCCGGCGTAAGGAAGTGTAACTTCGCTGGGATGGCGGGGTTACTACAATAACACTGCCCTTCCAGCCTCATTACCCTCCCCCCCGCCTCCCTACACTAACCTATACGAAGTAACGCTGAGGGATGCCATGATCGGGCGTTGCCGTAGCTACGATGGGCAACATCTGCCCGGCGCATGCGCAGATTGGATTTTAAGCCGATCTTGCTCTACTGGCTGGTGTAGTAACGCCAGCCAGCGTAGGCCTGGATCAGGCCCATCATGCTTACTGCCTTTCTAAATCGGAAGATGTCCATCAGTGCCATCAGCTCAGAACAGGCAGAAACCAGTGGGACTCATATACACCCATCTACTGTTCACAGAAGTCTGTCCGGAAGTGGTCTTCATGGAATAAATGCGGCCAAAAAGCCATACCTTTGACGTGGAGACAAGGCCAAGCGACTCAATTATGCACGAAAACATAGGAACTGGGGTGGGGAAATATGGAAGCAGGTGCTCTAGACTGATGAGTCAAAATTTGAAATGGAGGTTCCTTTCAACATTGGAGCTGCGTTTTGGCAAATGGAGTTTGGAATTTGGTCAGGATTAATGGTGTCCTCAATGCTGAGAAATACAGGCAAGTACTTATCCATTATGCAATACCATCAGGGAGGCATCTGATTGGCTCTAAATTTATTCTGCAGCAGGACAATGACCCCAAACATACAGCCAATGTTATTAAAAACTATCTTCAGCATAAATAAAAATAAGGAGTCCTGGAAGTGATGATATGGCCCCCACAGAGCCCTGATCTCAATATCATCTAGTCTGTCTGGGATTACATGAAGAGATCAAAGGATTTGAGCAAGCCTACATCCACATTAAGACCATTAAAAATGTACAGACCTATAAAACCAAAATTTCACCAGAATAGGGGTTCTGGGAGGAAGCATTAATAAAGAGAAACAATTGGTGACAGGTTTAAAGAGATGTTGATGTATAATAGGTCGATTCCATTGACTTTCTATGAAGCATAAGCCTTATTGGAAAGTTAAGGAACCAGAATCAAAACATATTAGCAATTATTTTGGCTATACTGCCACAAAATATAGTAATCTTTGGGCATTCAAATGGTATCCTCCTGCGATGATAAAGTCTCCAATAAGGTAGACATCCATCCTCTACAACAACCATGAACAATATGTCCAGACTGCTCAAAAATCAGTAAAGAGTATGTCCAGGGGTAAATTCAACATTATTCCAGAGAGGAATGATAGAAGTGAGATTGGGGAATATATGTATCCGTTATATTGAATCCGTTACAGTCTCTACAGCGAAAACTAATTTAGAAAGCCGACACCACTATGTTGGCTGTATCATTACCGAGTCATTAAAAAAGTATACATATTCTTGTTTGTTAAGTGGATGTCTTAGTACGTCTAAATTATATTTCGCTGTTAGTTCCTCCTGCTGTTGCACAGTGTAGCCAGGGTCGTCACGATGTGGTTCACAGGGGAACACGGGGCAGGATCACACCAGGCTGGAGAGGCACTTATCCCATCACTCCCCACTCTGCAGAGCAAGTCTGCCCCTGAAATGGACGCAGCAGTAAAACATTGTAAGGTGCTCTCACCAGTCTGTGTATCTAAGGTCACATCAGCATCATTCGCTTCAAAGCCCAAAGCAAAGCTTTGGAGAGCAGAAGACAGAAGGAGGGTAGACTCCAAAGGTAAGTAACATTTAAGAGTTAAAAGGGGAATATTAGGAGCTGAAGAGTGCCATAGGGCAACCTTATCTTACCATGTGTAGTTACTTCTTAAGAAGGAAACTCCGCATGGGCAATGCCTCTCCCCCCGCCCTCCCCGGCTAATCTAAATCCCTCCTCCCCCCCCCCCCCCCGCCTAATCTAAATCCCTCCCACTTCTACCTAAGCACTACCCTGAGGTGCCATAAGGCTACCTCTTTCTAACTAAACTACTCCGCGTGGTCTTTAAAGAACGCACTGAGGCAATCTACGTACCTAACTGGTTTGTGTAAATTGCCTACTACACAAATCTACGTGACCTAAGGAGCCAAAGCTTCTTATATGTGAATACGGCTCATAGTCTGTATTGTGTGGCAGTTTTTAGGATTAAGTAAGAATTGTATAGCAGAGTCTAGAACACTGGCCCGGATTCACACTACCGGACATATTGCTTATATGTCCGTATTTAACCGATAGTTGCTACTGCTCATGCGTCTTTAGGACTACATATACGCAATCTACGTAACAAAACGATACGTAGATTACGTAAAATAGTTACTACGCATGGGTCCGTAGGTACGCGCACGTAGTGGGGAGTGCACGTCCCTTGCACTCCCCGCTAATGGTAGATCTGTATGGCCGCAGACTTAGTAGTAAGGGGGCTTCCCCGCCCCGACCCCTAATTTACATGGCTATGAATGGCGGGGATGCCCACAAGGAGCAAACCCTTAAATTACGATGGTCGTGTCCCCTGTATGGCGGGGATATGACCATCTTAATTTAAGGGTTTGCCCCTTGTGCCTCCTTACTATCGTACATAACTTAAGTTACGTATGACGGTAAGTACGCACGCGGAACATCTGGCACGCGCATACCTAAGTATGGATCTGGGTCTTTGTCTCTGAGATAATAATGGTTTTCTTAGAGGAAAGGGGGGAAGTAGTATTTTATATCCAGGTCTTCACCTGATTTACTGCTAGTAGGAGATAGAGGCTGAATTATTGTGAGATATTTGATTAGGCCACGAGAGAGAAGAAAGAAGTCAGAAATAAGAATTAGAGTGAGACAATATTTTACCATTGATTTTAACACCGTTGTTTAACAGCACATCTAAGCAGATGCTGATACATATTGCTGCTGTCTAGAATAACAATGGGTGGGAAAACTTACATTTTTTTAAGCTTTACACAGCAGGACAAAAGGGGGGGATGCAGGGCTGCTGAGTTAGAGCAAAGCATAACCTAACCTGAGACTTGCTCTGGATAGGCTGCCAAAGAGGAGCTCACTTATATTAGCCAAGGAACAGGGCAAGTGTACATAAACCACAGGCTCGAAGGGATTTTACAGTTCTACAAGGCTGTTATATATAACATGTTAATATAATAGGTGATTTTATTAATATGTACAGATTGTGAGGGAGGCTCTCCCAAATTCCACTTCTAAGCAATGGCCATTTTGGCTACAGAACCATCAAATGTGAAGGAAGGAGCCCAGTTTTCCACAAGCTTTCGGTCAGATGGCTGTGGGAACATGGCATGAAGTTTTACTGGGACCAAATACCACCTTGTACAGATTTTATCATTTATTTCTTTACTCTCCACATCAATATTTGCCATGATATATAACAAGTCAGTCTGGCAGAGGGGTGTGGTTCGCCGGTCCGATGAGTCATTTTGCGACACATTGTATTTCAACAATGCAGCCATGGCACTAAAGATTTTGTTGTGGATGCAAACAAGACTGGTCCAATGGTAACAGGTAGGATTTTTCCCTAACCCTAACCCCCCTCTTCTATCAGCCTATCCCTAACCCTACCATAACCTTTACCATCCTTGTCCCACAGCCTAACCATAATGTTTCCTGTAACCTAACCTTAACCCTCCCCTCTTTGGAGTCTAACCCTAACCCTTCCTGCTCTGTAGCCTAATCCTCTGCTCTCCAGAGGCTAAACCTAAATCTTCCTGTTCTGCAGCCTAATCCGGAGCCGCAGCCTAACCTTACCCAGAACTCATACCTTTTCAAAACAAGGCCATTCAACATGGTACCTCTTCTGGAATGCAGTTTTTGTTAATGAAAAAGCTGTTGGCAATAGTACGGCCAAAATTAAACGTTCGGTTTTTTCATTGCCGAAAATGGGCCATTCATACTAACAACTGCATCCTAATATTCCAAAGTCACTCTCACAGGGCTCCTTGTGCGATTTGTGATGGGGGGATCCAGAGCTAGAACAAAGTCATAGATCGCAAAGATGTTTCACGAGCCAGATTTTTGAAACCTGGTCATCCCAAAAGAAGTGCAACTTGAGGATTACTGGAAATCTTGCAACAGTGGGCAGTATTCAGAGAACCATTTTTTTTGTTTATGCAGTTATACGCACAGCCAGAGCAAGTAAACACCCACAACACTCCCCTCTCCTGGACATGCTGTTGGTGACTTACGAATCCCTAGACCACTTTGTTCTTTATGTGTGTACTTACGGGCGTATATGTACTCCATGCTTGCGGTTCTTTTTAACCATGCCTCCATGCGTTCATTTAAATGCCCCCCCCCACCCACTTTCATGTCAATTTTCAAGTACGGATTTCTACGCCACCCATTCGCACGCATGTCCCCAAGTCTGATTCACATGTCCGTGCCTAAAGCACTTATGTGCGTATATTCTACGTAATTTACGTAAATAAAGTTACTACACATGCGCAGTTGATCCGATCCTAAAAATACGCACGCAACTCCCCGCGAAAACGGTTCTCTGAATACGGCCCAGTATATCCAACACACATGAGAGGAGAAAATTACAGTATTTCAGGAAGCAAAGTGACAAACAGTGATGGAGAGTTTTCTAATTGGGGAGATTGTATTAGCAGAGGGACAGAAGTTGTAATATGTTTGCTTGACCACACAGGGGCAGCAGATTACATCTAATCTTCCTGTAGGTATCAGGCTGAATAGGAAGGCAGATTAGCTACTTTCAAATGCTGTGTAGAAAGCCACCTTTAGAGACGAGAAAAAAGAATGCTTACAGAAGGGGGACAATCCAGCTGGCAGTTAATAGTAACCCAGGAGAGAAGATCACGGACCAAAGCCGACTGTAGGGGTTGTAAACCATAATCGCTCAATATAGCAGCAGTTAAGAGCTGGCACAGGCTTCAGTGAGAAAAGTGCAACAGCAAGAGACAGCACCACAATGGAGATGGAAAATGGGTAACTGCCAGAGGAATCACCAGGTGCTTGGTTAGGAAGCGGCAGGAGATTGGCAGGATTATACACAAACTCCAGAGAGATTACCCACTGTTGGGAAGTTACACTGGACCTGATTCACAGATAAAAAAAAGCTATTTTTTAAGTGCGTGTACTTGATAAGGGCATGTGTAGTGCCTTAATATATGCAATTTATGTAGGACTTAGGAATAGGACGGCTCTGAATCACCATTACGACTTATTTCTTCTAGGTTTGTAGTGACTTAAGAAGGAAGGGGCGTGCCGGGAAAATTTAAGAATAAAGATAAGAAGATTGGGTGGAGGGAGGCACTTATATGAGGAAATCTGGCCATGGTTAGGCAAAACGTTCTTAATTAGCCGCCCTACGCACACAACTAAGAACCTAAAGTTAAGGTAGCTTTAAGGCATTCGTAAGTCGGTTAAGAATCTTAAAACCGGGGGGCGTGTCAGGGGAGCCGCCTTGCTACTAGCTGCATAAAAATAAGTACCTAACGCTTTCTTAACTGTGAAAAAGGTCCAATGTCTTTTTTGCAGCAACATACACACAGCAGAGTTGGCAGGTGTGGTATAAAAGTTATAATATCCTAATTTCTACATTCATTTACTCAACAAAATTAGATTGACAGTGTATGAATGTCTAAAAAAAATGAACTTGACAGGGTTAATTTACTGACAGTACTAAGGTCAACAGTATTATTATGCCAATCTTAGTGTTGCCGAGAATTAAAAGTCTGACTGTAGCCTTACCGTAACCATACCCTCGTCGAAGCCTTAACCTAACTATCCAAACACTGTAGCCTAACCCTAACATTAAAAGAAAGTATATTACTCATCTGTCCATGTTGCACCCAGCAGGTTTCCAAGCCAAGTGTAGTCTCCTTGAGCAGGCACGATTGTTGAGTGCAGAATCATCGAGTCATCATCCCCGTTGGCCTTCCCTCCAATGATCCAGGTGTGAAACCAAGTTGGCAAAACACTATATATATATATATATATATATATATATATATATATATATATATATGAGGATAGAGTTTTATGGAGTGG
>WWET01000289.1:591379-602318 GCA_011038615.1 Limnodynastes dumerilii
TCCATCACGATAACCATTGGTGATACCTCTGTCTCCTCATCCTCTCAAGTTCACTGCCTAGGTGTCGTACTTGACTCCTCACTGTCCTTTATACCACACATCCGTGCCCTCTCCCATTCTTGTTATTTCCACCTATGCAACATTGCACGCATCCCTCCCTTCCTCACCAATGAAGCTACTAAAAGCCTTATCCACTCTTTAGTAATATCACGCCTTGACAACTGTAACCTCCTCCTCATAGGTCTCCCGCTCACCTGTCTTGCCCCCCTTCAATCTATACTCAATGCTGCTTCCAGGCTCATCTTCCTCTCATGCCGCTCTACCTCGGCCTCTCCTTTATGTCAAACCCTCCACTGTCTTCCTGTCCGCTTCAGACCTCTCTTTAAACTCCTTACCCTCACCTTTAACGCCATCTCCTCATCCACTGCACCTTACCTCTCTTCTCTCATCAACATGCACACCCCTTCCTGCCCTTTCCATTCTGCTAACCAGCGCTGTCTGACCTCTTTACTGATCACCACATCTCACGCCCGTATCCAGGACTTCTCCCGTGCTGCACCTCTGCACTGGAATTACCTCCCTTCTTCAGTCAACTCTCCCCCACATTGCAGGTCTTCAAGCGTTCACTTAAAACGCACCTGTTCAGGCTAGCCTACCCCTCCTCCACTTAACATCCACACTGCATCCTTCATCTATCCCTTCTCCTCCTTCCCACTCTCCTCCGCTTACACCAGCAGTCCACTTCCTTCCCTCTCCTTTTGTCTTCTGTAAGTTCTTCCCTCCCACTTAGTGTGTTAGCTCATGTGAGCAGGGCCCTCCATCCTAGTGTTGTTCCTTCCTCCACCGATCCCAACTCACTTTATTCCCTCTTACCCCCATCTGCTAACCTTTTACCCCGTCCCCACCTGGTGGCTCCCTCTCATCCTCTCTCTGCACTCTATCCCCTGCCCCCTGATCTTACAAGCTTGACACCTCGCATTTTGCCTTGCGTTCTGTGCTTGCAACATTTATTGTAATTTTGTGATATTTTTATATTTATATTGTATTTAATATGTACTATGTACCAACCCTTTATGTCACTGTATTGTATTTTGTTGTATTTTGTACGTCGCTGCGGACACTTTGTGGCGCCTTATAAATAAACGATAATAATTATAATAATAATAATTTCCACCACCTAAATGAACCCCAGAAGCAATCCATATCTACAGGTAAACTAATCTTCCCAATGATGGAAGTGGTTATACAGATCACTTACTTTGCACGGTTAGAATTAAACTGTTGTCCCTCTGCCACGTACAATATTCGTATCACGGAACAAATAAGTAAATCATTTTCAATAAACCGAGACATAATATTAAAGGGCAAATTACAGAAAACCAAAAGCCGAGGATGGGAACAAGGGAATCCTATAGGAAATCAAGAAACGGTATACTCCAACTGACTTTCAATAGCCTTTGCTAGGTCACAAAACCTCTCCCCTTTAGACAAGAATGGGCTCTATTTGGCTAACTCTAAGAAATGTTAACTAAAGTACTTCTTCCCAACCTCTTGTCTAACTGCCTTTCAGGTTATTTTAACCCTCAGTTGCCTTGTCATAGCTATGGTTTCTTATGCATATATTGATGGTAACTATAGATGGTTATGGAAATATCAATCAGTCCCAAGTAAAAAGGAAGATTATTTTTGATTTATTACTATTATATTTATTGCCTTGTTAGTAGGGGAATTTCATATATATTTTCAAAGAGTTTCAGGAAGTAATTTATATCTATTAAATTCACTAATCACACTTGCATAAATATATCTATGTACCGGATTAAGACCTCTGCTGAGTGCCCCATCAGTGGAGATCTAATACCGGATCCCTGCAGAATCCTAAGTCCTGTACAGGAGCAAAATCGGACCAGTGCGAGAATCAGTATAACACATAAGTGATGACACTGTACTATTTACTATACTTCTCCCCCCCGCCACATATTATAAGCATTTTCACTTCCTGCCATGTCCTGCCCCGCCATCAGAATTTTACCAAGACAGAATTCTAGATCCAGAGGGATTAGGCATGCAGATGTACGGAACGCCCTATTGGACGGATATGCTAGATTAATTGTGTAACATATGGCATGCGCATGTGTCAACAGAAATATGCTCTTCAGTAGTCATATTCATAACCTTTTTGTACACTCAATATATTTAATATAATAACAATATTTCAGTTTATATCAGACAAAATAGTAAGCCACCTTTCCCCACACATCACCATGTTTATTTGACAAGTTAAAGGAATGTAATGCTAATGCATTAAACTGCTCTCTTACTTAATTTTAAATTGTAATAAGTTAATTGAGATAAGATTAAGATAGATTTGTTAACTTTAAAACACATCTCTAAAACTGGCACAAAGTGCAAGACAGTTAGGGCTTCTTGTCTTATTGTAAGTATAATTTATAAATTAGGTATATTTCTCTTTAACAGAATGAAGCAGGAAATTTCAAGTGGGTTAAAGCTGAACCATTAACTCCTTTTAGAGAAATTGGTATGAAAAAAAGTGTAAACATTATATTTATATGTTACCTTTGGACAGGTAAATTTCAAATTAATAATATGTTAATTAAAGCATAATAATTAGGCTCCACAAAGTAAGTAGCAGCTAAAACACTGCATGCTAGAGATCTATTCTTGAAAACTTGTAGCTAATCCAACATTCAGTTGTACAAAGAACATACGAATTGCCAAAGTGGAATGTTAAATGGGTAACACAATAAAACTAGCGATATTAATTTTTATGAGTTTTATAATAATAACATGGGGGCAGATCAAGACTTCCAATTTTGATATGTTCGGATCACAGAGCAAATGCTTCACATAGAACCACAACCAATAGGCCACAGCAAACAGACACAGCCTACATTAAATTTTCCCATTCAAGTATACAGAAATTCATAGAAATATGGAAGTCAGGATTGGTTCACAGAGAAGGAATGTTTATGCTATAAATTGACTAAACGGGAACACCAACTAGCAAACTCAGCGTTAAGTCTGGATGGGTCTGACTGTGTTCCACTCTGGGGAACATCCACAATCTGTTCCAAACCCTCAAAATTTGGGTAAAAATCAGGGCCATGTTTACTAAATAAAAAGTTGAAAATAGTGTGTGTGTAATCTTGTTCCTCTTTTACATTGTTACTCAGCGATCCTATATCTAGGTCTGAAAAGACACGGAAACCCTGCAGAGTGCTTGAGTTAGGCTATGTGCACTCTGCATCTACGTGTTCAGGAGTTGGGACCAAATAAAAAAGATGCAAATCATTGGAAGAGCTAGCAGTAGTATGATTAATATGGTTTGGAGCAGTGCAGAATGAATATAATCTGTCACTTAGTGTTCCCAGGCCTGTCAAGAAATAGTTTTTGCTTATAAGCTGTTTGTGCCTAAAATGTATATTAAACTATGCCCACAGAAATATAATTCAAAACATACATTTTACATTTATCTTTCTTATCTGCAGTATGCTAAACATAATATAGTTTATGTATTGTTAAGAGCTATTGTATCTGGTTGGAACAGAGATGTCATTCCTCACACAGAAGCCAGGGGCCTACAATCCAACCCTCTAGGGATATTTCCTTGTAGGACTTAATTAAATTGATATGTTTTTGTTAAGATGAAAAAAGTGAGACCCCCCACAGACTTTTGTAACTATTTTTCATTAGTCATGGAAAACAGGTTAACAAAAGCAGAGTCTGGCAGCTGCATTTCATCTTAAATTTATGAGTTTTGTAATGTAACTTCCCAAATTATGTTTCATTGGGACCTTGCTACAGCCGCGTGGCACATCCACTAGTTTGCATTTGCAGGCAAAGCACAGAGGACTGTAAGCTGAATATGCCTGAGCTGCTACTAAGCAGAACCAGCTATATTGTACTTTGGTATTCCGACTTAATTTAGGAATTGTACAGTACTTTTCAAATGAGGTTTAAAGTATAAACAAAGCTTGTTAACTAAGGCCTGAGTAACACCAGTCTTGGATAAGGCTATAGTTATGCTATAAAATAAATATAACTGAGAATGTGACTCAGGCGATGTGATCAGCTAAACTGTTTACAGATGTTCAGTATGTGTTAGTTTAGCTACTGGCCAGAAATCCAATACATAGCAAAAGTAAGGCTGCTAAAATTCTACTTGAATTTGAGGCATCCAACAGTGATGGGGATAGTTTACATTCTGACTTTAAAAAAAAAACTCCACCAAGATCTAAAATTATGCTGTCACATATCCTGTCCCAAACTATCAAAACTGTGGTGCCTGGCATGCCTGGCACAGGGGTATAGCCAGCTTTTGACATGAGGGTGTAAAAATGGAAAAATTGGAACCACCAGGTTTTTCAAAATTTAAATATTAACTTGGAAAAAACAGTGACGACAGTTGCATAATGTCTGGGAAACTACTGTATGTATTATTTTTAATACTGTATAAAATTATTGTGGGCCATTATTAAGAATAGGGGAAACTTCCTGGATAAAACTACTGTAGGTCATTTATATAGGTATTATATACTACATACAAAACTATTATATTTCTGTCTATTGATATTAATATGTGTTAACATAAAAATATACAAACTCAAAAATCCTATTAAAATTTTTTTTAAAGAAAGCAAGTACAAGTGATATGTTAGTGATTTCCTTTAATTAATTGCTGCACTTAGACAATCATAGATGTACATGAATAAGGAAAAACACAGACATAAAACAGCAAAAGTTACCAGTTCCTCCAACAGTGGTTAGGATCTTGTGGGAGACATGTATCAGGGGTGCCTCGAACAGGTTGTGTGTAGTAAGTATTCATTTTAATAGAAACAATTCTCCCTAAATATATGCATATATACAGTAGATATAGAGAGAGATCTATTCATATATTGCGCTTGTAGTGTATGTGGTAGGACCAAGTAATACTGACCCCTTAATATTTTATTTTGTATTTTCACAAGCTAAAAAAAAGTAGTTAAGCACTTCGACCAATTCACACTTTGTGGTTTTCCTTTTTTCACTTGAAGAGGTTCTATCACAAGAACAAAAATGAGAGTAGATAGACAGAGGGGGCAGAATATAGAGCTTGCACATCAGACAGGAAAGGAAATGTCCCAGAAAATCTGCCATTAACCAGTAACAGACTATAACATTCTATCTGTAACATAAAATGAAAAAATGTCCCCAACATTGGGAATTTCATTGTTAGAGTTAGGACCACTATAAGCAGAAAGGTCTTGTCTGTGGCTGATGGCTTATCATATTTGCAAATATGTGTAACAGATATTTCTGCATTTTATTTTACAGATAGAATGGTATGGTCTGTTACTGGTTTATGGCAGTGTTGCTGGGGCATTTCTTTCCTGTGTTTCTGTTGCTAGCAGATTACCCCCCTGCCTTTCATGCACCTGTTTGCATTAACCTATAAATTGATCTCAGCAACCACCATTTTGTGTGTATACTGTTTGGAAGCTTGTCTGGGAACAGCAGCTGAGAGGGGGTGTTGTTCCACAGCAGATATTTTGGATGCTTTAAGAGGTGCCTCCTGAGGTAAGTTATCTCTCAATATATTTATAGATATGGAGGTAGAGAGATATGCACACCAGAGACTTCAATATTAAAGTTTTAAGCTCTATTTAATGTACGCTATCAGCGTTACATCAGGGTGATAATCCAACGTTTCAATCTCCACGTGGGAGATTGTCATCAGGGCATCAGCAGGTTAGCGTACATTAAACAGAGCTTAAAACTTTAATATTGAAGTCTCTGGTGTGCATATCTCTCTACCTCCATATCTATAAATATATTGAGAGATAACTTACCTCAGGAGGCACCTCTTAAAGCATCCAAAATATCTGCTGTGGAACAACACCCCCTCTCAGCTGCTGTTCCCAGACAAGCTTCCAAACAGTATACACACAAAATGGTGGTTGCTGAGATCAATTTATAGGTTAATGCAAACAGGTGCATGAAAGGCAGGGGGGTAATCTGCTAGCAACAGAAACACAGGAAAGAAATGCCCCAGCAACACTGCCATAAACCAGTAACAGACCATACCATTCTATCTGTAAAATAAAATGCAGAAATATCTGTTACACATATTTGCAAATATGATAAGCCATCAGCCACAGACAAGACCTTTCTGCTTATAGTGGTCCTAACTCTAACAATGAAATTCCCAATGTTGGGGACATTTTTTCATTTTATGTTACAGATAGAATGTTATAGTCTGTTACTGGTTAATGGCAGATTTTCTGGGACATTTCCTTTCCTGTCTGATGTGCAAGCTCTATATTCTGCCCCCTCTGTCTATCTACTCTCATTTTTGTTCTTGTGATAGAACCTCTTCAAGTGAAAAAAGGAAAACCACAAAGTGTGAATTGGTCGAAGTGCTTAACTACTTTTTTTTAGCTTGTGAAAATACAAAATAAAATATTAAGGGGTCAGTATTACTTGGTCCTACCACATACACTACAAGCGCAATATATGAATAGATCTCTCTCTATATCTACTGTATATATGCATATATTTAGGGAGAATTGTTTCTATTAAAATGAATACTTACTACACACAACCTGTTCGAGGCACCCCTGATACATGTCTCCCACAAGATCCTAACCACTGTTGGAGGAACTGGTAACTTTTGCTGTTTTATGTCTGTGTTTTTCCTTATTCATGTACATCTATGATTGTCTAAGTGCAGCAATTAATTAAAGGAAATCACTAACATATCACTTGTACTTGCTTTCTTTAAAAAAAATTTTAATAGGATTTTTGAGTTTGTATATTTTTATGTTAACACATATTAATATCAATAGACAGAAATATAATAGTTTTGTATGTAGTATATAATACCTATATAAATGACCTACAGTAGTTTTATCCAGGAAGTTTCCCCTATTCTTAATAATGGCCCACAATAATTTTATACAGTATTAAAAATAATACATACAGTAGTTTCCCAGACATTATGCAACTGTCGTCACTGTTTTTTCCAAGTTAATATTTAAATTTTGAAAAACCTGGTGGTTCCAATTTTTCCATTTTTACACCCTCATGTCAAAAGCTGGCTATACCCCTGTGCCAGGCATGCCAGGCACCACAGTTTTGATAGTTTGGGACAGGATATGTGACAGCATAATTTTAGATCTTGGTGGAGTTTTTTTTTTAAAGTCAGAATGTAAACTATCCCCATCACTGTTGGATGCCTCAAATTCAAGTAGAATTTTAGCAGCCTTACTTTTGCTATGTATTGGATTTCTGGCCAGTAGCTAAACTAACACATACTGAACATCTGTAAACAGTTTAGCTGATCACATCGCCTGAGTCACATTCTCAGTTATATTTATTTTATAGCATAACTATAGCCTTATCCAAGACTGGTGTTACTCAGGCCTTAGTTAACAAGCTTTGTTTATACTTTAAACCTCATTTGAAAAGTACTGTACAATTCCTAAATTAAGTCGGAATACCAAAGTACAATATAGCTGGTTCTGCTTAGTAGCAGCTCAGGCATATTCAGCTTACAGTCCTCTGTGCTTTGCCTGCAAATGCAAACTAGTGGATGTGCCACGCGGCTGTAGCAAGGTCCCAATGAAACATAATTTGGGAAGTTACATTACAAAACTCATAAATTTAAGATGAAATGCAGCTGCCAGACTCTGCTTTTGTTAACCTGTTTTCCATGACTAATGAAAAATAGTTACAAAAGTCTGTGGGGGGTCTCACTTTTTTCATCTTAACAAAAACATATCAATTTAATTAAGTCCTACAAGGAAATATCCCTAGAGGGTTGGATTGTAGGCCCCTGGCTTCTGTGTGAGGAATGACATCTCTGTTCCAACCAGATACAATAGCTCTTAACAATACATAAACTATATTATGTTTAGCATACTGCAGATAAGAAAGATAAATGTAAAATGTATGTTTTGAATTATATTTCTGTGGGCATAGTTTAATATACATTTTAGGCACAAACAGCTTATAAGCAAAAACTATTTCTTGACAGGCCTGGGAACACTAAGTGACAGATTATATTCATTCTGCACTGCTCCAAACCATATTAATCATACTACTGCTAGCTCTTCCAATGATTTGCATCTTTTTTATTTGGTCCCAACTCCTGAACACGTAGATGCAGAGTGCACATAGCCTAACTCAAGCACTCTGCAGGGTTTCCGTGTCTTTTCAGACCTAGATATAGGATCGCTGAGTAACAATGTAAAAGAGGAACAAGATTACACACACACTATTTTCAACTTTTTATTTAGTAAACATGGCCCTGATTTTTACCCAAATTTTGAGGGTTTGGAACAGATTGTGGATGTTCCCCAGAGTGGAACACAGTCAGACCCATCCAGACTTAACGCTGAGTTTGCTAGTTGGTGTTCCCGTTTAGTCAATTTATAGCATAAACATTCCTTCTCTGTGAACCAATCCTGACTTCCATATTTCTATGAATTTCTGTATACTTGAATGGGAAAATTTAATGTAGGCTGTGTCTGTTTGCTGTGGCCTATTGGTTGTGGTTCTATGTGAAGCATTTGCTCTGTGATCCGAACATATCAAAATTGGAAGTCTTGATCTGCCCCCATGTTATTATTATAAAACTCATAAAAATTAATATCGCTAGTTTTATTGTGTTACCCATTTAACATTCCACTTTGGCAATTCGTATGTTCTTTGTACAACTGAATGTTGGATTAGCTACAAGTTTTCAAGAATAGATCTCTAGCATGCAGTGTTTTAGCTGCTACTTACTTTGTGGAGCCTAATTATTATGCTTTAATTAACATATTATTAATTTGAAATTTACCTGTCCAAAGGTAACATATAAATATAATGTTTACACTTTTTTTCATACCAATTTCTCTAAAAGGAGTTAATGGTTCAGCTTTAACCCACTTGAAATTTCCTGCTTCATTCTGTTAAAGAGAAATATACCTAATTTATAAATTATACTTACAATAAGACAAGAAGCCCTAACTGTCTTGCACTTTGTGCCAGTTTTAGAGATGTGTTTTAAAGTTAACAAATCTATCTTAATCTTATCTCAATTAACTTATTACAATTTAAAATTAAGTAAGAGAGCAGTTTAATGCATTAGCATTACATTCCTTTAACTTGTCAAATAAACATGGTGATGTGTGGGGAAAGGTGGCTTACTATTTTGTCTGATATAAACTGAAATATTGTTATTATATTAAATATATTGAGTGTACAAAAAGGTTATGAATATGACTACTGAAGAGCATATTTCTGTTGACACATGCGCATGCCATATGTTACACAATTAATCTAGCATATCCGTCCAATAGGGCGTTCCGTACATCTGCATGCCTAATCCCTCTGGATCTAGAATTCTGTCTTGGTAAAATTCTGATGGCGGGGCAGGACATGGCAGGAAGTGAAAATGCTTATAATATGTGGCGGGGGGGAGAAGTATAGTAAATAGTACAGTGTCATCACTTATGTGTTATACTGATTCTCGCACTGGTCCGATTTTGCTCCTGTACAGGACTTAGGATTCTGCAGGGATCCGGTATTAGATCTCCACTGATGGGGCACTCAGCAGAGGTCTTAATCCGGTACATAGATATATTTATGCAAGTGTGATTAGTGAATTTAATAGATATAAATTACTTCCTGAAACTCTTTGAAAATATATATGAAATTCCCCTACTAACAAGGCAATAAATATAATAGTAATAAATCAAAAATAATCTTCCTTTTTACTTGGGACTGATTGATATTTCCATAACCATCTATAGTTACCATCAATATATGCATAAGAAACCATAGCTATGACAAGGCAACTGAGGGTTAAAATAACCTGAAAGGCAGTTAGACAAGAGGTTGGGAAGAAGTACTTTAGTTAACATTTCTTAGAGTTAGCCAAATAGAGCCCATTCTTGTCTAAAGGGGAGAGGTTTTGTGACCTAGCAAAGGCTATTGAAAGTCAGTTGGAGTATACCGTTTCTTGATTTCCTATAGGATTCCCTTGTTCCCATCCTCGGCTTTTGGTTTTCTGTAATTTGCCCTTTAATATTATGTCTCGGTTTATTGAAAATGATTTACTTATTTGTTCCGTGATACGAATATTGTACGTGGCAGAGGGACAACAGTTTAATTCTAACCGTGCAAAGTAAGTGATCTGTATAACCACTTCCATCATTGGGAAGATTAGTTTACCTGTAGATATGGATTGCTTCTGGGGTTCATTTAGGTGGTGGAAATTATTATTATTATAATTATTATCGTTTATTTATAAGGCGCCACAAAGTGTCCGCAGCGACGTACAAAATACAACAAAATACAATACAGTGACATAAAGGGTTGGTACATAGTACATATTAAATACAATATAAATATAAAAATATCACAAAATTACAATAAATGTTGCAAGCACAGAACGCAAGGCAAAATGCGAGGTGTCAAGCTTGTAAGATCAGGGGGCAGGGGATAGAGTGCAGAGAGAGGATGAGAGGGAGCCACCAGGTGGGGACGGGGTAAAAGGTTAGCAGATGGGGGTAAGAGGGAATAAAGTGAGTTGGGATCGGTGGAGGAAGGAACAACACTAGGATGGAGGGCCCTGCTCACATGAGCTAACACACTAAGTGGGAGGGAAGAACTTACAGAAGACAAAAGGAGAGGGAAGGAAGTTGGCTGCTGGTGTGAGCGGAAGAGAGGGGGAAGGAAGAGAAGGGATATATGAAGGATGCAGTGTGGATGTTAAGTGGAGGAGGGGTAGGCTAGCCTGAACAGGTGCGTTTTGAGTGAAGGCTTGAAGACCTGCAATGTGGGGGAGAGTCTGACTGAAGAAGGAAAGTCATTCCAGTGTAGAGGTGCAGCACGGGAGAAGTCCTGAATATGGGCGTGAGATGTGGTGATCAGTAAAGAGGTCAGACAG
>WWET01000289.1:614722-635856 GCA_011038615.1 Limnodynastes dumerilii
TATATATATTGACCAAGAAAAATTTGGTGTATATTCTAATTAGCGCTAGATTCCCACAGTGGGAAGTGCCAGTAGAAAAACATACAATTAGATAAAATATCCAAGAATAGGTTGAGGGTAGTAGTAGTGATGATGGTGATTGCAGTACTCCTTAAGTTTTGCCTGTACACCTTACCCCCAATGGGGGATAAATATAGGAGACAGAAAGGAATACAACAAAAATTTAATAATACAAACACTACACAAACAACCTTAAAAAAAGGGAACAGAAGTTCCTACCAGGAGATGTATTGAATCAGGATGGTGCGAGTGGAAAGCCGATTCTGCTGTTAAAAAAGGGTACCCAAACGAACTGGCTGCCAACAAGTCCCGTCACTGATACTGGTAAGAGTCCTCTGTTCCTGTCCACACCGCTGACCAAATTTTTCTTGGTCATTTCATTTATTTTAGGGGTTGGAACCCCTTTGGTGTATTTTCAGAAGCAGCAGGATTCTCTTTTGCGCAAATTTTCTCCTTTTACTTTTTTCTTTCTGTTACTATATATATATATGTCCCAATGTTGGGTCATATATATATGTATGTTTTTAAATTGAGATCTAACATACCTCAGGAGGCAGCCCTTCCCTATTACCTTTATCACAGAAGCTCTCACAAGCAGGGATCTGCCTCCCAGGATTCTTATTACTTATTTTGTCTACCCAGTATTTTTATGTTGTCAGGGGCAGCATGGTGGCCCAGTGAGTAGCACTTGTATCTCACAGCGCTGAGAGACGAGGACTGATGTGAATGTGAAATAATCTCTGTAAAGCCCTTTGTAATCTGATGGCACGATATAAAAACCTGTTAATAAATATTTTTGTTACACCGTTCTTTGCGACCACCATTCTATGGTGTGACTGAACCCTTGTATGAAAGAAAATAATAATAATGGTTAGACATGGCACCACCATCTTACACCCTGCAGGTTTATGCTGATACAGATTGTATTGGATGAGACTTTAGCAATGTTCTCAACATTTTTTCCAATAGAGTGAAAGGATTGGTATTGTACTTGCATAAATACTGTACTCCAAAGGATGCACGTTGGAAGCTGAAGGTGCGAGCACAAGTGGTAAAATCTAAATGTAGGAATGTCGTTTTGTGAATATATCCAAAACTATTGCATGGGGTTCCGATCACATCAAATCTAGATTATTTTGAATATAAATCTCATTGATGTATAATTTATTTTCCATAGAGCAGAAAAAATGCTGTTTTCCAGCTAGCTACTCAAGAAAGAGCATTTGACAACACAAGATGTTCTTAATGCTGACAACTCTGAACTAACCAAAGAAAAGACATAAGTAATGCTTTAAAGTGTTTATGCTGAAGCCAAGTTTCATGATGTCATTTATTGTTGCCTTTTGAAACCATAATAAACAAAAACTATTGTACGGTAATTGCTTTTATTCCCTGTTTTACTACAATGAAGGTTTAATGCTATGCAAATATGTAATTGATTAATGTAACTAAGTAATTATTTTACATGTCATTATATGATAAGCTTCTTTTGCATATGATTATTTCTAATGTATTAATAAAAAAAAAAAAAAAAAGTGTCAAGAAGATATGCCAAGAACAGTTCAGTTTTCCTCTACAATTGCCATGGCCCCTTTTCCAGGCTTTGTTGCAAACAGGCTCTGTTTCAACAATGCTGTCCTGTGGCCATCCGTTTTGTAATACTTCTCTTCCACATTTGACAGGAAATTGTTTAGCTGGTCAACAGGGACCATAGAAACTGTGCAACCTCCCCATCCAGCTCCAGTAAGTCGAGATCCAACGGCACCAGATTTCCTAAAAAAAAAAAAAACACAAAAAGCACACATTTACAACTTTATTTATGTCTCATTTGTAAAAAAAAAAAAAGAAATATATTACAGTTTCAGTTCTATAAAAAGAAGATTCCTATTTTAAGAAGGACTGCTACTGTATTTACAAAATGTTGACTTTAACACATGGATTACCTAAAATATAAAAATGCCAACATTTATGATTTACAGTAAGTAGGAACAAATCATTTCAAGGAAGGTGATGACACTACCCTAGATGTCTTCCAAGAAAAGTGGTCATCAACTTATTTATAGTTTTTTGTCCGAAATCTAAAAAAACATAGCAGGTATTTATAATTAATTGAACATAACAGGTAATGGACACCAACAGTCTTGGTGACTTCACTTAAAAATTGACATGTGAAGACTGGTTAATTAGAGAATATTGTCCTTCATTTCCCAGCTTTCATTGGGGAAAGCTGTCACTGGTTAGAAATGCACATCATGAGAAGTTGCCAAAAAAACAGTAAATTCCCAGGTTGCCTAATCCAGAATTAGAACATCTACTCTATTGCATGACGCAGGAACTCTTAAATGTCAAAGTGAATCACTGGCATATTAAGACGTCTAAAATAACAAGTATTATGTTTGAGGAGTCCCAAAAGACACACAACCCGTCATTATACTGTAATGAAACAAAGATAAACCACTACATTGCAACAACAGTGGTGTGCACCAACGGGTGAAATGACAAAGCTAGGATATGTAGGACAGCACAAATGTTAACTTTTATTTGCTGCACACAATCTATAAAGCAAAAATTCACAAAGTTCAACAATAGATAATGTAACCCCTCTAAATACAAAGATCTAGAGTTCCCCACTGTACAATACTTAGTGTTCTTCAAATAATTTCTGGACTGCGGGAGGAAGTTTGAGCCTCACTGGAAAACCCTGCAAACTCAGGGAGAACATACAGTCCCCATACTTGCACACAAACAAACACACACACACACACACACACACACACACACACATACAGGATATCAGTGAGAACATCAAAACCACCTGCCTAATACTGTGTAGATACATTTCTTTGTATTGCAACCAACTGCAGAGTATGGGCATACAGAAGCAAAGCTCTAAGCAAAGTGTTGCAAACTGTAATGTGAACAGTGAAAACATGGTATAAATAGTGTGAACACGTCAATTGTAATATTAACGCACATAATATGTTTTATTTTATGAAGAAATGAAAGAACATGCTCAATACATCAGCAGTGATTTTTGAGACTTTGTCATGAGTTTGAAGTGTCACATGATGATGCAAGGATCTCTAATAGATTGCGGGTGAGCCACAGGGACATAGACATGACCTGTAAACAATGATGTAAACAATCCATTTTTATGTCTGTGTTCTGTCCTGGATTGGGTGCAACTGATTTTGCACACCCAAACCCATTGACTAAGTCCCTCCACCCCTTTCCTCCCTCAGAACACACATGATCTAAATCACCTGACACTTTGTGCTCTTCAGGTCTGGGAACGCACAGGAGAAAATCACAGAGAGACGTCATGCCAGCTGGCATATGCTCACTCCTGTGTCTGGCCCTGTTCTGAAGCCTTTTTGTCTTTAGCCTGGAGCAGATGGGCTAGCTTACCACATGCATCAATGAGCCAGTACTGGACACCCATACATATAGGAGAGACTGCCATTTTGGATATGCTCTGACCAGTCCTCTAGCCATAATAATTTACCCATTGTCAAAGTTGCTCAGATCTTTAGGCATGTCCATTCAGATCCTAATGAATGCAAATTTTTCTGCTTTAAATACATCACATTAAAAAATGAACTGTTCACTTGCATCATAATATATCCCACCCCTTTGTATGCCATCGTAATAAGATAATCAATGATAATCTAAGTTATTCACTTAACATGTCAGTTGTTTATTTCCACACAAAATCCCTGCCCATATACAGCACGCCAATATTGTAATGTCCCGCTTGGTGGCTTGCTATCAGTTTGCCATTAAATAGTGTTGAAATTTGAGGGAAACAAGTGATTTTTACAAATAATTTAATTCATTCAACTCCTGAATCTGAAATGTTTCTGTATTATGTTTCAATAATAAAAAAATGCAATTTATACATACAAAAAAATGCAACAGCACATTTATTTTAGCCATAACAGCAATGCTATGTGTAAAACATTCCTGAGGAATTTTGTTCTCTAAAATAGTACTGTGGCTTGAGACAAAACTGGTTGCTGAGGTTTGTGTGTCCTGGTTCAGAAATGTTAGATATTTTCCTCGCTGCTCTAACTTCCAGTAATCCTGGGCACTCTGGTTTGATTATTTTTAAAGATAGAAGTAATTTGGACAGGCTTTTTATATACCTCTTGTTGTTTGATTTTGATTCTTATTTCGTAATTCAACTGAATGTTACAAAATAAAAATATGTTTTCTGAGGTCATATTATCACCAAAAAATAACCCTAAAAAAAAGAAAATAAATTTTGTCATTCAAATCAGGGCCCGCTGTGTAGGAGAGCAGGAAGGAGGGAAGAGGCAAAAGGCAAGTAAGTACTGGTGTCAAAAGGGGAATATTGGAAGCTGCAGTGACAATATTAGGAATACTGGGAGCTAGAGGCACATGACTGGGGAATACTGGGGGGCTGGAGTCACATGATTGGGAATACTGGGGAGCTGGAGAGTCATGATGGGGAATACTTGGGAGCTGGAGAGTCATGATGGGGAATACTGGGGTGGGATGGAGGCACATGATTGGGAATACTGGGAGCTGGAAAGACATGAATGGGGATACTGGGGGGCTGGAGACACATGATTGGGAATACTGTATAGGCAGAACAGGAATAATCCTCCCGATTAGAGATCCCAAGTGGTGCATATTTGGTTTGGGTTTTGAGGACGTTATTAATCAGTGTAAACAAACTTACATAAATTTTCTATGTATGTAGACTAAATAAAGTACGTATTGCAAAGTTTTGGTGTGTCCCTGTTTTACCCCTACTTGGAATTAGCTTTATTTAGTGAACATTTTACGCCAGCAGGGGAAGTAAGGGATAACTGAGTTCATTCTGACTACTACGGGAGTTCCCTTCTTCTTGATGCTTATATTTAAATGTTACCAAACTTGTTTCTGGGATAGATAGATTAGATAGATTAGATAGATAGATAGATAGATAGATAGATAGATAGATAGATAGATAGATAGATAAATAGATAGATCTGTCCAATTTTTTCTTTCTAGCCCTAGTATATATGTGACTCTGTTAGCTAGTAATTTAACAGTATCACTGTATGATCGATACATTGTACTACTATTGTTAACTGTTTTCATTATGTACATGTGAATACATGTTGCTGACTAAAAGCTCAATAAAAATCATTTGATAAAAAAGAAAAACATAAAAAACCCAAATAAAAAATAAATAAATATGTTTCCACACAATACTTCCTGTAATAGTTTAAAACTGCCTTTCCCTGCTATTCAACGTGGTTTTGCTGAATCGCACATTTGCTTCGTTTTTGCTGTTGCTTGTAATACAAACACGTTATACAAACTACATATAACTTCAAGGAAGTTTCCAAACTACTGTAGTACATAGGAGGGTAGTGGAGTGTATTGGATTTCCTTTCAGTTTGTCCCATTCATTTTTCAGAATAATCTATCATTATTTTGCCAGAGGAGTATTTGGTGCAGTATTACAGTTACATTCCCATGAGAACAATTCTTGTAGTTTTATATAAATAATTCACTGTTCATTTTTTCCTTTTGCATAATATTTCATATTCTGCATAAGTAAAGGCTACAATATTTAAAGTTTAAAATGAACATTGTCAGGACAACATCAACAGAACAGACCAATTGAGAATTTTTTTTTAAAGATATATTATTCTATGACTAGATCAAAAACTTAAACTTAAATAGACTAAGCAGTAATGTTACTTTTTTCTACCTGTCTCCATATTCACAATGGCTAGAATGGCTGGGTATCATTAAGGGTTAATTGAGTCAATGCACAGTGGATATGGTCAGTTTGGCATTATTCGCAAAAAGAATCTGTAACACTCGTTTAGATCAGCTTTGTGCCGCTCCTTTTTCACAATGCAGTGTCCTACACTCAAGACTTCTCAAGTGTTTTGTGGGAATGTGGGCATAGCATGCCAACAGGGAATGACTTCTGAACCTGTTAGTTTGTAAACAGACCAGGACAACATAATGCACACCAATAAATAAGCTGTCTATTATAACAGAAATAGAGGTAGAACAGGTTTCTTAAGAAATTCAATCTCCCATTTTCACACTAACATCCCAGCAACTGACTAGTCTTGTCTAGTGCTAATCAGTACTACCATTTTCTAATAACTAGTGTGTGAATGTTCTGAAGTTGTCCTTTGAGACACACTATAAATAAGTTTGTCCCAGTGTATATAAAACAGCAAGCAAGCTTTACAAGCTGCTCATAGATTGCACCAAAACCTTGGATCCCACGTTTGTCTCCGCGTGGAACCGATTTATCTGACTCTGCCTGGACAAAGGTCTTTCAAACTACACACTCCTCCTCTTATAGCTTCTCCATAGTCGAGACACGATACAAGCTACTCTCTCGATGGTATTTAGTTCCTGTTAAACTTCATGTCATTTTCTTGACCACCCCTAACCTTTTCTGGAGATGCAGCTCTGCTAGAGGAACTTTTATCCATAATTGGTGGGATTGCCCCTTGCTATCTTCCTTCTGGAGTCAGATTATTAAGACAGCTAAGCTCCTCGCCAGAGATGACACCCCAGAAGGGCCTGAAATCTGGCTACTTACCTCCTCCTCCATAGCCATCTCATCCTACAAAAAAAATCTATCCTCAGGCACCTTAGCAACATGGCCATAGCTATTATTCCAGTCCACTGAAAGTCTACTAGCCACCCCTCAATTAAGGAATGGATGAACAGGGTAGATTTATAACACTCAATGGTCGACATTACCCTGTCAGCACATGACAAATTCCAATGTTTCATATTAATGTGGTTCTCTTGGATGCAGTTCCAAACACTACGTGATTCCCCTTAACATCCCTCCACACCCTGGACACTTACTACTTTACCTTGCTTCAAGCCTACTGGTAGCTTATTTGGCTTTATCAGGACTTAGTTGGAGACCTATCCCTACCCTGCCCTGCCCTCCTTTCCCCTCCCTCCTCTCTCTCCTCTTCCTTTCCCCCCCTTCCACTTTCTTTCTTTCTTTAGTAGTTATCCTCTACACTGATGCTTATTGTTACTCCTGACTGGTTGAGGTGTTCTGCACACATGGTGGGGACACGGCTAATGATAATGGGGCAGATCCTGAACTACGCATTTCTGCGAATTTACGTGTGGCAGACACGTAAATTCGCAGATTTGATCGAACTGCGCATGCGCACCGCAGAAAATACGCACATTCGCGTAGCGTATTTTCTAACGTAAGGCTAATTCACGTATTGCGAACGTAAGTAATTACGTGTGGGCGTGCCAAAATTACGTTAGCGACGAATACGTGCGTTTTACGTGAAGTAGGCGGGGGGGGGTATTTAAAGTGTACAGTATGGGCGTGCTAAGCTGCGTACGTTCGCGTAGTCTGTACGCCCGTTAGCGGACGTATTCTGTTACGTATGGAAAAGTTAAGGTAGGGTTTGGGTAGCGTATTTTCACAAAATACGTCCGTGCAGGGGGTGTGTTAAGGGTAGCGTAGCGAATTTACGTACGCGAAAATTCGCTACGCGAACAAACGTACTGCAAACGTTGTTCAGGATCTACCCCAATGAATGTAACTAATGATGTGTGTTATTTTATGTTTTCATATGTCTGGTTGCAAGCATAAGTAATGAACAGAGACTGCTATATGCAGCAGGCAAATGCTCTTCACAGGGTAAGTTCTTTCTGCATAACTCAGTATACTGACTACCACTGGAAACAATACACACAAGCCAGATGTCAGGAAGGAAATAAGTTTTGTCATTTTGTTTGATAGTGTACTAAAATATACGGTCACTGTCATTCTAGTAAAAAAGATTTGGTCCTACAGGGCTCCTGTAGGATCTCTGTATTACTAGCACTGTTTATCACTGGCCCCACCACATGACTGGGAGAGACTGGTGAGAGAGGGAAAGCCAGAGAGTGGGAGAGACATAGAGGGAGCGCCGCAGAGGAAGCGTGTAGAGAGAAAACATCAAAGGTAAGTAACACAATAAATAATAAAAGGGGCCTGGCTGACATATAATAGCAGACATTTAATAAAGGGGCAGACATGGAGGTTGGACAAATAATAAAGGTGTAGACATATGAAGGCTGGATATATAATAAAGGTGCAGACATATAGATGCTGGACATACAATAAAAGGGCAGAATTATGGAGTCTGGACATATAGGGCCGTATTCAGACCTCCGGCCACATTGCATATGCAGCCGGAGTTTACCGATATGAACTACTGCATGCGCAGTAATTTCGTTACGATATCTACGTTACGTTGTGGCCGGAGGTCTGAATATGGCCCAAAATAAGGAGCAGACATATGGAGTCTGGACATATAATAAAGGGGCAGACATATGAAGGCTGGTCATATAATAAGGTGCAGACATATGGAGTCTGGACATATAATAAAGGGGCAGACCTATGGAGGATGGTCATACAATATGGAGCAACATATAGAGACTTGACTTGACTTGTAAAAGGGGCAGGCACTAGACCCGCTCTCTTGTTGACACACATCCACTTTCCGCAGACACGCCACCACCCCTCCTCTACCAGGTCGCAAAATTTTGTCTTTCCAATTCTCAAATGTTGAGAGGTATACTATTCAGCTAAGCCAAAAGAAGAAATTAGTCACTTTCTAACTGTGGTGCCAAAAACTGATGTCATTGTTTCATCATTTGATCAAACAGGAAGCCAAAATGTTTTTTTTTTTTATTACAATTGTTTTCCTTCTGTAGTTGTCAAAACTTACAGACAGATGTCCACCAGCTGATCCAGTTCAGAGCAGCTGCATTCATACATGTCTCTGCAGCTCACATGGCTCTGGTTCATGAGCTCTCCCAGTAGAAAGACAGCATTGGCAGGTGCCTCATCACAAACCTTCTTAAAGGCATGAACTCTTGCGGCCTCACTGTAAACATGCTTAGCTCGCTGGTACAGCTTAAAGGAGGAAACTAAAGGGAAAGACAATGAAAGGCATATATGAATATTGAGTAATACTAGTGCAAAAAAAAACTTTGTTATTAAGCATGGAAGTTCCATGACATTAAGAAAAATAACCATCAAAAATGTATATGGTTATCTGTAAATTATATAATATGCAGGCACACTTGCATGTATGTATTAATTCTACTTCATTTGTACTGTATGTGGAGTACCACACATAACTAATACTAGGAGAAAGGCTCTGGAAATAGAGAAAGAGATTGCAGCCAATGAGATTGGCAATCTTGTCAAGAGCCACCTCTACAGTTAGATTTTCTATGTTCAATTCCAAAGAAAAGTCAACAAATTATTTAACAGGTAATTGTAGATTTCTACATTTAATGAAGAAAAAATTATACATTTCTTATGTGCATTGTTTAATACTGTCTTTTATTTAGTAATTATCATGTCTGTCCTATTTATTTTCATGTGAAACCAAATAACGAATACAAAAAAAAAACCTTAAAATATAACACAAAACACCGTATTTTTCTGAATTATAGAAAAAGAAGGACTATATTGTAATATTTTACAGTCACCTTATTAACCTGGTCCCAGTGTATTTCTAGTTTCCTCTCCAATGGTTTCTCCACATTTCTCCCATGCAAACCTCCACATTTACACAATATTTTGTGTATTTTAAAATGTTATATTAAAGAGAAAGTATTGTTTCTAAACTTTTATCTCATCTCCATTTTTACCTATGGGAATTGTAGGAGAGAGGTGAAGTGGAGAAATACACTACACTCAATAGTGAAATTATACACCAATAATACAGAGGACTTTATCATTCAAATCCACCCCCACTCTGGAGTATTCATCGGGATCCTGAGAATTCTGTGAAACTCTGTGGATCGAGGTCAATGGATTAAAGGATCTTTTCTTAATGACTTATTAAATGATAAATAGGACCATAGTTAACATCTCCGACTAAGTAGTTACATTGGACCGTGATAATTATCTCCAACTTCCTGACTTCTATTTGCTGGCACCACAAGGGTTATTGTAGCATAGTTTTGACACATTAAGCATTTTATACATTAACTGTGAATTTAGCACTTTAGCGAAATAATCAGTAGTTGGGTATACCGAAAACTGATTATTTGATTATAAAAGTTTTTTTTTTAGATTATTGACACATTGACCATTTGATTATAATGATGGGGTTTTTTTTTACATTTTGACTATTTGATATAAAAGTTTTTTTAGATTATTAACACACTGATTTTTTTTTTTTTTTTACATTTTGACTAGTTGATATAAAAGTTTTTTTTAGATTGTAATATAAGAAGGTGATTGATTGTACGTTTGTACACTGTCTTAACTCTTTATATGTACACTATTGTACACTATTGGACGGCATCAGGATCTAGTCAAATATCTTGTGAATAAATTAATATCAGGATACAGAGCGACCTTCATTTGGCCAGGACCTGGTTTTGTTCCATGGCACTAGCTTGAAGGTAGTGGGGCAGAACAAGTAGCTCCTGTCAGGTTATGCTGTTATAAATGGAGCAGGATATTGGGGGGGGGGGGTCATAAAAGCCTGATCTCTCCAGAAACAAACCTGTCATTTTTCACAAAAGGTGCGGCCTGTTTAAGAGGAGCAGTTTTTGGCTTTAAAAAGTGTAGTCCAGATACATAACTTTGTTCACTTCATGGGATTTTCAAGCGAAGGTGTCCCTTATTTCTGGTCTGACCAGACCCGGAAGGTTCTTTGTGTAAGTGCTTTCTGTATTTTCACCTTTTTTATTTTTCAAGAAACTGTCTGCATGTTGTATGTCAATTTTATTATTTTTTCGTAAATAAGCATTATGATTCTTATCATATTAAATATCAATTAATAAGTTCATGTCTCTGTGTTCTTATGGATTCACATGTCAGAACAGCTTGGTTATTAAAAGCTACTTAATGGTAACAGAAGGGATCATTCTGAGCTGATTATAATCCTGAAAAGCATAATTGAGCAAGTCCATTGGATAACAATGCAATGAAAAACCACAGCCGATGAATTGAGCAAACAAATATTAGTGTTCATATATGGGTATATGAACTCTAATATTTGTTTGCTCAATTCTTTTGGTTGTGGTTTTTCATTGCACTATTATCCAATGGACTGTTTGCATTAATCAGTTCAGCATTATCTCTATTTAATATATGCGGTTCAGTATCGATTATTATATATCATTGTACTTTATAATAATTTTATTGTTTTTAATGTATTATTACATGTTTACTAAGGTTTGACAATTTATGGCAGTAGTATCCACAATACGTTTGTGTTATAGAAATAACACAATCTTTTGTTTTCTATTCATTGGTGCGTATGGCTCAGTTAATACCCAATATACATGATTTCACTATAAAACATGATCCTCTGCATCCAGACTTCTGTAGTGATATGCATTGCAATGCCTTTATGTTGAAGGGGCGGGTGTGAGCGCTAGTGCAAGGGGGAAGTATGGACTGTACAAGTCTCTGTTACTCTAAAGAGTACAAAGGTAATGCAAGCCTGAATCTGGTCCCATGTACAAACACTTAGATAAACCACAGAGATTTTTATTAACTTTAAGTCAAAATTTGCAATACAGGTTTGAACATTTGCATGTTCTTTACAATATATAGGGAATAAGGTTAAAAGAGCAGTTATAGCCTTGAGATAACATGAAATCCAAGGCACAGCTGGCATGGGAATCAGATCCTGAGACCAGTTTCCCCATAGATAAATGGGAAAAAAATTTCAAAATGTGCTTTAAAGTTTCCAAATGTTTGAACCAATATGAAATGAATGTAAAACTTTTGAATAGAATGTACCCTACCTCAGTTAGACTCAATAAAATTTGTCTGAACCAATCAAAATTCTATCAGTGTCAATATAATAACACAGGTGATATCTTGCACATATTTTGGAATTGTCCCTTTATCCAACCACTCTGGCTTCTGTCTTCAATCTAGCTAACAAAGTTCTTCACCTTAACTTAGTTCGTTCCCCAGATATAGGCCAATTTAATTATTTCCCCTTCACAGTCCCTACTTATACTAGGTATGTTTTGGGCCATATTGGTATTATTTCTAAAATACATTTGAATTTCCTTATGGAAACTGAGGGCATTCCTTATTCCTTTTCAACATCATCCCTGATCATTACATGGTTCACATGACACAAATTCCTTCATCTCTAGATATGGACCCCTTGCCATTTAGACTTAATGAACAGGTTACCCTAGCCTATTCCAACTTGGCTAAACTATGCTCGTTGTTAGTTATATTTGTACTTATTAACCTTTTTTTGATTCTGTCACTTCATATTGGCTGTGTTTTTCAATGCTTTGTGTAATCACTATATCGTTTTGATATTGTATGCCCCCCTAAGAAGTTCCCCTTTCCCCTTCTTTTTTTTGCTGTACCCCTTCCCCATTTATTGCATTAAACATTTAATAAAAACTATTGATGGAAAAAAAGTGCAGTTATGAGAACGTAGACCTAGTATTTTAAGAGGGATCCAGTCCCTAGTGTTTCTTAGCAATTCTTAGCAAAACATAGAGCGGATTCTGTTAAATTACAAGTTATAACTTGGTCAAAGAGGAATGTACTGAATACCCACCCCTGCTTCAAATATTGTTTGCTGATGAGTTAAACTAATTTCCAGAATTTATTTAAATGTATTACATAGTTTTGTCTGTCTTTTGTCTTTTCACACATATTTTTTTGCAAATGCATTTTTATGAAAATGTATATTTCTCTGAGCAATTGATATGTTATTTTTTTATATTGTTATATATTGCTATGGATCTTCATGTTAATAATATGTTTATTGCAATGAGTGCTCATTTTGTGAACCTTGGCTGAAAGTCTGATTTGGGTTTTAGAAACAGATGTGGACTTACAATGCAAAAGAAGGCAATTTTAAATTGTGAAAGTAGAATTAGAATTGAGAGGTGAAGTTTCTTAGCTATGCAGCATTCGTGTTCTATGTGCAAAAGTAAAGTATTTTCCCTGCATATAAAAGTATAAAAATTAATTAGCTCCCCTTACTTTGCCGAATTCAGCTGAGCACCTGTTTTACCCTTACCCCCAAACTCTGAATCAGCACCATAGTCTCTGGATCTAGCATCTCCCATAACATATTAATAACTTATAAAAGAAAGAACTAATTTAGTTTGAGTCAGTTACTATTTACAGACATGACTCTGCGCAGGTGGCCACTGTTAAATTCAAGATACTGGGATTTTTTCTTTTCTTCAGATTGAAGTGCAGCCAATTGATGGAAGTGCAGCCAAAATGAGCACTAAGCATGCTCACAACGGGAGCAAGCACAAAAAGCCAGACGCAAGTGTAACCATCCGTCTGTGTCCACATCCGCCTCTACTGTGCCTGTGGAACAGGGAGCTCCATGATATTTAAATGAGAAAATGGGTATAGGACATTCTAATGCTTGGAGAACCACAAGCGCCAACATGCCATGTCATCCGGTGCCGACCCTGTCATGTAAATGTTGCCTCTAGTTACTTAATAAAAAATACGGTAGGCCTTCTTCTGTAATGAATCCCATCTTGTAAGCTTTTAATCCTGGGAAGGGGGGGGGGGATTGGTTTGACAAAAAAAAAAAACCTGGTACTAATGACACACCTTATTTCCTGTTTCCAAGACATCCCAGCGCTAATGACAGTTCTACTGTTAATGGGTTATATTTGTATCCTCTGTATAATTATGAACTTTTAATATGTGAACTTTGTTTAGGCTGTGTCACCGTGACCCTCAGCCAGAGCTTGTACAGCTCAACTGCAGGTATTTTATACAACTGCCTCTTTTTGCATATTCAGAGTTGTATTTTTCTGCTGAAACACACAACTCTGCAGATCCCCATTATGGATCCACTTAAGACTCTGAATCTGGCCCTTTATTTACATTTTAATTCCTCTGATTTTCAGCGATTCTGAGTAACCAATGAAACATTTAGCATATGAAGTATGAAGAATACATTTGGACTTTATTTTATTAACAAGCACATCAAAGCAGTTCCTAATTGCCTATTAGTTCAGAGTTAAACACAAAAAACCATTAGTAGCACCAGACCTGTCTTTTGTTCCTTGTAGTTACATAGTGGTCACTTTGGTCCTTGGCTGCACCTCTACATTTATATATACACTTGCACAAATTTCATATATTTGATTAGAAGTGCAGCCTTGTGTTTTCTTGTTACTGTTACTCCTGCAGTAAATTGGGCAGAATCATTTAAATCAACAATTCAGGGAGAGAAGCTTTAAACCAAAGAAGAACCAAAAATAGTGTCATAAGATATTATTAGAAGAGTAATATATAGTTCTCCAAATGACTAATAGGTATAGATTGATACTCAATGTTACATGAAATAGTTTGAGCGTATCAACTCAAATGAGATAATCTGTGAGAAACAACTATATTATAGTGCACAATTTCAAATGAAATGGCCCGAAAGCAGCAGTAAAGGAAAATCTCCCTATTCTGATAGATAAGAGAACTTGCCCTATCAGAGTAACCGCCGCACGCATCCATGATGATGGTTCAGTGATTAAAGATTGTTTCTGGAAACCTATTGCCACCAAAAGTTTGCTCTATTTTGTCAACATGCATCCTAAATTCACCATTAGGGGTGTACCTAAGGGGGAATACCTCTGCATTCAAAGAAATTGTTCCACTAGCCCCATTTTTAAAGATAGAGCCAGACAACTACAAGACAAACGTATTAATAAGGACTATGCTAAATCTCTATCCTTTGAGATAGCGAAGAAACGCAAATGTAAAACCATGATTTTCCCCAAACACTGAACATCCAGATCCCCAACCAATCCGCTTTGTAGGTACTTTTTGACAACAGTCAAAGGCAATCATTGCAATTTTACACAAACATCTTGATATTTTAAGAACTGATGCGGATCTATTTGAAGCGGTAGGCACCCATGTAAAGATGAGTTGGAGATATGCAAACTTAAAAATAGCTTGGTTCACAGTCATCATGCAGCCACCTTAAGTACTTCAGTTTGCCACAATTGTGGGCGTTGCAGTGCATGCCCCAATATTGTTAGCAAAGTAAGGTTGTTTTGACAAATTTGGAGTTGAATGAAAAATACATAATTTCATCAATTGTGATATGATGGGAGTGATTTATTGCCTGACGCACTCTTGCAGCCTCTTGTATATTGACAAAAGTAAGCAGAAATTCAAGAAGTTCATTTCAAAACTTTAACATCTGTTTCAAGGCACTTTCTTTATCATCATCAAACTGTCCCCTCCTACCTTCAAGTCTTTATTATGGTTAAGGTGCCAAAAATTTCATATGGGGGAGACGGTGATAAATCCCTCATTTGCACAGAAGCAAAATATATCTTTCTAATCAATAGCCTTTTTCAAACTGGCTTAAATTACCAAAATAATATTTCCATCTTTTCATAAACTTTGTTAATTTGATTTACTTTGCAAACCCTCAAAAATTGTGTCATTGGTACATCTTGGGTAGTTCTTAACCCAAGTATGCTTTAAATGATCTTTGTACTCAGTCATACGTAGCATGCTGGATGTGCCAGAAAGGCAAAAGTGTTAATTTTCTAAAATTTATAGTTTATTTATTTATTATATATTTTTTATTAAAATCATGGACAATCCAACACTTACCCATTTTTTCAATAATTATGCAATAAGTTTAAGTTAATGTCTGTTTATGTGTTTATATGAGTACCTGGATATGCTCTTTGGACTTTGAAATGCCCTGGCAGTCTTCCAGGATTTTATTACAACGTCTTCAGAGGTTTCACCGTTAATCCTAGCAGAAGAGGGGGGCCATTGCTAGTACTATGCTGCTCCAACACTTTGATATCATCAAAGCTGTCAGAGCAGCATTATACATATATATAAAGCAGCGGTTATTGCAATCTGAATCTTATTTTTATTACTGCCTGTATAGCCGCTGCTGTATATGTATGTACTATGCTGCTCTGACAGCTTTGATGGTATCAAAGCTGTCTAGAGCAGCATAGTACTAGCATACCAGAGCGTTTCTGGTGCGTTTATTTTGTGTTTGAAAAATGTATCTTGGCCATACACTAGAGCTATTATTTGCCCTATCAACTGATAATTGGGTGATCAGGCCGCTAATCGCTCTAGTGTATGGCCAGTTTCAGTGTACTACCTGAACAGGTATTATTTGAGGGTTCACAATACAGCTATAATGAGTTAAGCCTACTGCTGATGCCTCAAGGAATCTAATGTAGTTGAGTCCCTAACTTGTGTATCAATATGTGTGCTCAGAATTCTCTGTTAAGACAATTTCTCCCTTTTTAAAGACTACAGCAGCCACAGAGAGGAGAGATCAGATAAGCAACAACATATTGGTCTTCTTTATATGTATTTGAGGGTTGAAAGTCACTTACTTTATTGGCCTATGGAACAAATGTACTTTTAAAAATCCCTTTCCTTATGTGATATGTTAAAAAGGTTGAATCATTACTACTCTCCCATGCAGCCAAATATTTCCATTGAATTATCAGAGATATTTTTTATTACTACTAGTCCAGGTCTAAATGCAGGATAAGGGAGTATCCAATAGTGGATACCCGAATCCACAGACCTACGACAGCAGGAAATGGTGACATACTGGAGCTGGAACAGGTCGGCCCAAAGAAACCCTGACTATACTATACATTTTAATATTAAACCCCTCCCATTTGTGACTGCAACCCACCTACCTCCCTGACAGAACCTGTTGAAGGACTGGATTGAAGAAATTGCATTCCAATAGGATTGCATGGGTATGCATGCATGGGTAGATCACAAAAATATGGAGAGACTGGTGCTGGCAAAGTTTGTGAGAATAAAATCAGTGATTCCTGCAGATAATTCCAAATTGCCTACACACTCAGCACTGGCGACAAAAGGCTATAATGAACAGTACACCCATTGCTTGCTTTCTGTATCACAGGGATACATTAGAAGCACTGGGGAATTATCCATGTTGTAAGGCCTTTTATACACACACACACTCACACACACACACACTTACAAATAGTATTTGGAAGTAAAACAAATAGCTGTAACAATCAATTATGCTGAAACGTCTAACAAAAATTACAGGTTGAAAGATGAATACACACAAAAATCAAGACTTACACATGTTTTTGGTTATTCCATCTGCAGCGCCTCTTTTCACATGTGCAGTATTGGTGAAGTAACAGTTCTTTTGCCTTAATGGTCAGTTATTTAAATTACCACTAACATTTTTATGAAATAGTGGCTTTTACTTATATCACTTAAAACAAAGACAAACTAAATTTATAATAGGTGCAAAAATATTACACTTTTTTGGGGGAAACTACTGTGCTGCAATACATTTTTCTACAAGTACATTTCAAACATAATTAATTTTTTTTAAATAAAAATCAAGTGTATCATGTTTGCTAATGAATTTGCCTCATTAATAAAATTATACTCAAAGACAACACATGACATCATAAAATGCTGTTGTTGTCCATATAAAAGCAGAACCCACATACTTAACTAGCATCCAATTACAGTGCAGTCCTAACTACAATTGTAGCATTTTATGATGAGCAGAATATTTCATAGCTGTAAAATATTGTACATTTTAAAGCTGTCAGACATATAACAGGCCTTTATATTTACCCATTTTAGGACTTTATACCAAACTGAGCACTATTATGGAGTGTAATTTGAGCACAATTAAGGAGGAATAAAGGGCTTTATTGTAAGTAATAAAATCTATGTCAGATAAAAAAGTTCTTTATTTTTCCTCAATTGTGAACTTATTAGTACAATAATTTTATTTTTTAAGTTCTCTATATCATGAAGGTTAAATTGAGCGGGATATAGTTGCTTCTGCAATGGCCTGAATGCTTAATCATTGCCGACAACCTTTCAACATAAAACATTTCAAACATGAATCAGCTACCATGTCTAATGGGAGATGAGCCTAGAAGCAGCATTGAGTGTAGTTTGAAGGGGGGCAAGACGGGTGAGCAGGAGATCAACGAGGAGGAAGTTACAGTAGTCGGGTCGTGATATGATTAGAGAGTGGATGAGAGTTTTGGTAGCTTTATTGGTGAGGAAGGGACGGATACGAGCAATGCTGCGTAGGTGGAAACGGCAAGAATGAGAGGGGGCACCGATGTGAGGTGTAAAGGAAAGTAAGGAGTCAAGGATGACAACTAGGCGGCGAACTTGAGGTAAGGAGGAGACAGAACTATCACCAATGGTTATGGTGATGAAGGAAGGGGGGAACAATGATTTTCTTTTTGTTCATATTCAGCTTTAGGAAACGTTTGGCCATCCATGTGGCTAAGGACGCAAGGCCCTCAGAAATCTTAGACAGGAGAGAAGGGTTGAGGTCAGGGGAGGAGAAGTAAATTTTGTGCGTCATCAGCATAGAGGTGGTAGTTGAAATAAAAGGTGCTTATGAGGTTATCCAGCGAGGAGGTGTAGAAAAAAAAGAAGAGCGGACCAAGAAAAGAGCCAACAGTGAGAGGAGAGAGGAGGGTGAGCTAGGGGTGGAAACAGAGAAGGTACGGTCAGAGAAATAGAGAGAGGAGGTGGAGAGTTGGGAAGGGATGATGTAAGCAGAGTGGAGGAGATGTAATTTCTGATAGTGATCATTTAGAATGAGAAGTAGGAGGCAAAGTTGGAAGTGGAGATAGAGGGTTGCATGGAAGGCAGGTGGGGGCAGGAAGAGGAGAGTGTTAAAGGTGGCAAAGAGGTGACAAGGGTTTGATGCTTAGTAAATATTTCAAGAAAATTTGCTTGGCTTGGGAAAGGGCGGAGCAGTAAGAGGAAAACATGAATTAAAAGTGGAGGAAATCAGCAAGGGAGCGAGATTTATGCCAGAGGCGCTCAACGGTTAGGAAGCATTGTTTGAGGAAGCGGTGAAGGGAGATGGAGGAAGGGGGCAGGCAGAGTCAAGGGCAGAGTATAGTTTGGTATTTTAGAGGGAGACAGACAGCTTGGTTGGAACAGGAAAGAATGGTAAGGGGGAGAGGAAATGCGTGCATGTCAAGGGTGCTGATGTTCTGTCTGGTGAGGACACATTTGGGTTTGGGGGTAGGGGAGGGGAGGCAGAAGAGAAGAAGCTGAAGGAGAGGAGGTGGTGGTTGGAGAGAGAAAAAGGAGTGTGGGTTAAGAAGATGGTTCATTTATTAAGGCCAAAGGATGAGGAGATAGAGAGAAGTTTAGAGGTGTTGGGGTGGTATGATAAAACGGAGGTTAGAGGAGAGATAGTAGGTGAGCCAGGCAACAAAGTTCTCGAAGAACAGCAAGGACCCGGGGGCCAGTAGATGACAGCAACACGGAGGTCTAGGGGATGGAAAAGGCAGATGGAGTAGACCTAGAAGGAAGAGAAGATGAGGAAGGGCTCAGGGGGGATGACGCGAAATGTGCAGGAGGGAAGGAGGAGTAGGTCAGCGCCACCACCATGACGGTCGCCTCAGCGCCACCACCATGACAGTCGCCAGGTCTGGGAAAATGGGAGAAGCAGAGACCTCCATAGGCCGGAGCAACGGCTGAGGTGTTGTCAGTGGGGGAGAACCATGTTTCGATGCGAGCTAGTAGGTTGAAAGAGTTTGAGATGAACAGATGAAGTATGGCTGGGAGCAGGTTACAGATGGATCTTGCGTTCCAGAGAGAGCAGGAGAAAGGGAGGGTGGGGAGAATGGAAATGTGGATGAGGTTGGCAGGGTTGGATGAGCGGGGGGAGGAGGGAGAGGTTTGAGGTGGGAGCGAGAGCAAGGGGATAGAATGGGAATAGGGCGGGGGGGGGGGGGGGAAGGGATGCAGTAAATAAATGAAACAAAAACCAAAAACCCTTAAAACTTATCACATTGTAAATGTTGCTCCAGTCTTGCAAACTTTTAATCCAGGGCCTGGCTTCAATAAAATAAAGAAAGTCTTTACAAACGCTGCATATACATTTGTGATGTCTCACACCTCCCATCGCAACAGTGATTATCTGCTGGCCGGAAGTATTTATACTATTTTATTCAAGTCCAGTCCCAGATTAAAAGATTATAAGACTGTAGCAACGTTTATATAATTGTGGTAAGTTTTAAGTTTTCTTTTTTAATTTATTTACTGCATTTTATTTTAATAATACCTGAGAGGCACATTGCGGGGGGCCTTACAGACCACAGCCGGCACAGGTGTCAGGGCATGCTGGCACTTGTGGTTCCCCCAACATGCCAAACCTTTTTATGACAGCCTTGGCTGTAGGGGAGGGTATTTGTAAGTTTTATTTTGCTTTCTTTGTTTTTTCTTACTCTGTATTTTAGTGAATACTAAACTACATCAACGCCCTCATTTCTCAGAGCATTTTTACCGAATGATGTGGGCGATATTAGACTCAGAATTGAATTGGGTGATGTTTCCCATTGTGCCCTATAGCAACATTGTGGACAATTTTAATTTGGGACCATTGGGTATTAACTGAATTAGAAACTTAGTACTGTATCTAGAATTAAGTTTGAACATTGCTCATAAGTGTTGTAAAGTTACACAAAGTATATAACGTGCGTTAAAGAGTAGTGCACTCACCTCCCATGTACGGAACTTCTGCAGCCTGAAACCTACCTTTTCTGCATATGCCCCACCTAATATAGGGCTGGTGCGTTATGGCAAATCATATGCAAAGGCTTAACCAAGCCCTTAATTAATGATTTCAATTCCTTCCCCTGCCAACAATGTACACATGGCGGGTCATTCCATTACACTGTAGAATAGGTGTACTGTACAAAAGCTGGTGATATGGCTCCACTTCTGGCGGCCTCCAATACATTTGGTGCTCCTGCCTGCTCCTGTATTATAGCATTCAGGTTTGGTGTGATATCTCTGACCAAGAGAATCCTGAAAACAATGTCCTGGACATTCTACAGTTTTGGCACTGGCCATAGTACTTTGAATGTGACTAAACCGAAATGATCGTTATTAAGACACTTTAAAAATGCTACTTCAGCAATTATACTAACTTACTACTACTACTACTACTAACTTTCACCTCCACAATCAAGATTGGTACAGTAGACATGAAATACACAAACAAGGATCATTTTCCTTCTACAGCTGG
>WWET01000289.1:658062-671650 GCA_011038615.1 Limnodynastes dumerilii
CCCCTGCATGCTTAACCTGGGAAGTGCTCTCTATATACAAATGTGGATATATATACTAATAGAACACATTTTTAAAGGAATGTAACTGCGCTCCTTAATTAGTGATTATTAGTGATAATGTATAGTACCACTTTCTATAAATGAACAAATTTGAAACAATGATAATGTGGAGAAGATGTAAAATCAAAGAATAAATAAAGAAAAGACAAGAAGTTGTTTGCCTTTGCTTACCGCCTACTAATTCAATAGAAAACTTGCAAATCAAATATCCTCTTCCTTAAAACGTTTCTTTGTTGCCAATTCCATACACGTGAAAAAAATTTCAATCAAAATCTACTTGCATATTATGCCTCTTGGGCTGCATGCATATAAGATCACAATGTCTTTCTCTGGCTCTGGAATTTCTCATTAGATTTCAGCATACATCAAACTTTTCAATCCTTAGTTCCTCATGAGAAAGTACAAATACAAACCACCTTCACGTAGAAAGTTTCAGCAACATTCATAAAAAACATAGATTAAAATCTACTCACATTTAAGCCCCTTGGGCTTTATGCATATAGATAAAATGCAGGAACTTCTCTCCGGAAAAGGACATTCAGATATCACTCTGCTTCAATTAACTTTTATTCTATATTTATCATCCAATTCATAAAAAAAAATACTTAAAAAATAGTTTCCATAAAAAATACATTTTTCAATTAAAAACCTCTTGGGTTCTGATGTCCAATAATGAGAAGATAACACACCATGGGTAGATGTTATATCGGGCCCAATTACCACACTCTGTGTGCCACGGACAAACTAGTGCGTCCACTCACTCTTCTCTGTGCTCCTACAAATTACCGACGCATTTCAACGGACTTTGCAGTCTCTTTCAAGGTGAGAACCAGGGGTAGTGCAGGATCCTCCTTAAATTTTATTTACAGCATGACATCACTTACTTAAAAAGTTTTAAAACCTCCCTGAAATATTTCCAATTATTTTACAATATATTATTTGATGTGGTGGATATGGTTCAACAATATGATGAATATTCAATTCAATAATCAGTTTCATTTCTTAATTATATACTATTTCGTGAAATGTAGTATAGTAAATATTTCTGAAACTAAATGTAACGTAGAATAACTTATAGATCCCCCGGGTCCTAAAGAGAGATGAGTCTTCATTAAAAATCGGGGAAAACACATTTCTAGAACAGCTCAAATCAAATGCTGTTAAAGCTACAATGGCCATATAACAAAATCAGCTGACTTTAAAGAGAAGAGTTTCATTAAAAAACATGGAAAAACTATCCCCAGAACACCAAACCTAGTGTAATTAAAGCCACAATTCCCATATATTAAAAACTCCAAAGGTCTTAAAGAGATTCCCATGATGAACGGGGAAAAATACTATTCCCAGATCATATTGTTTCTCCTCCAATTTTATTGTACCTTTTTAATAATCATAATTCTTTTTATACATCTCCATTATGTTTTTCTTTGAAGTGTAATGAAAGAGGTTGGTTCATGTCCCCCTTCTTAATATTTCTTACATGTTTTACCCACCTTTCTTTCAACTTTCTAGTGGTTCTCCCAATATATTAAAGTGAACAGGTAGATTCAATTAAATAAACACAATTTTTAGAGTTACATGTAATGAAATCCTCCACTATAATTTCTTTGCCTGTGGCTGTTGCTATATAGAAAGTTTTTATTCTGTTTATCTTTCACTTGTCTACATGTATTGCAAGTCCCACATAAAAAACAACTTTATTCTGAATTACCCCTGGATTTTTGGAACATAGGCAGTACTGCAAACAACCATGTCTTTTAAATTCCTAGCCTTTCTATAAATAAATTTGGGGTTATCGGATACAAAGTCTGGATCTCTTAAGAGAAGGTTCCAATGTCTTTTACTTATCTTTTCTATTTTCTTGAAGTTATCATTAAACTGAGTGATGAACATTGTTTTATTATGTTTTCTGTCCGTTGTTTTTTCTTTTTCTTTGATCAATTTTTCTCTTTCCTTATCGCTTGCTTTTAAGAAGGCTTCATCCACTTTTTCTTTCTTATATCCTTTTCTGTGGAATTGTTTCCTCAGAAACTCTCCCTGGTTTTGAAATGTTTCCTTATTGAAACAGTTCCTCCTGAGTCTAACAAATTGACTCAGGGAAACTGTATTCAACCACAGAGGGTGATGCCCGCTCTCTGGGAATTAATGAGTTGGCATTAGTGGGTTTTCTGTAAGCCTCTGTTATGATCCATTATTCTTTTCCTATGATTCTTAGAACCAAGAATTCTACAGTACTTCTGTTAATATTAAAATCCAAGTTAATATTAAAATTATTATAAAGATATCGTCTATATACCGAAAAAAAGCCTTTGAATGAGTGCTGGCCAACGGGTAAGTATATACATGTTTAGCCTCACACAACACCATGAAAATGTTGGAATATCGGGAGGTGGGGCAAACATTGTCCCTATTGCTGTTCCTTTTTGTTGTAGAAAACAATCATTCAAAAACCAAACATAATTGTTCTCAAAGATGAATTTAATGCCCGATATTATAAATTCCTTTTTTTACTTCTTCTAAGTCGCAATCTTCCAGCATCCATCTTATTGCTTCCAGTCCTAACTCGTGATCTATTATTGAATATAGGGATTGTACATCTGCTTTCACAAGTGTCATGGCTTCTTCTCATAAGTTTGAGGTTATTGAATCTACTCCTGCCACTATTGGTCTGCCAGGGGGACTCGTTGTGCGTTTGTGAATTTTAGGTAGTGTATAAAACACAGGCACTTACGTATCTTCAATCATTAAGAAGCCTTTTCCTTGATCCGTTATTGTCCCTTTATTGTGTAATTTTTCTACAAATTTTCCTAATTTTATTTTAATTTGATTGGTGGGGTTTTAATATTTTAAACGTTGTTTTGTCATTCAATAATTTCCTGGAAGCCTTTTCGTAATCACCCCTATTTTAAAAGCCTTTTTAAAGTCTCTCTCTCTCCCCCCTTTCATTTCATGTTGTTTCCATTTTTATTTCCCAAAGGCATTGATCCAACAGATTTATCAAGGGTGCTTCCTATGCAGGTTTGGCAGCAGGTTGCCATGGAGACTGGGGGTGTCAGAGGTTGAGACTGTAAAAAGTGTGAAAGGCAGAGTCAGAGAGAGATGCTGAAGAAAGATAGGAGAGACAGACAGTGATAGTTGTGTTCGAAGAAAGCAAAGCTGAAAAAGAGCTGCTGGGTATAGTGTCATCGTTCAAATCCTGAGTTTTGAAACCAGTTACAGTGATCCATCTGCATGAATCAAACAAAGTGAGTCCCTGAGTTGAAGAAGAGACTACAGCTCTCAGTGAATAGCAAGTGAGCGGAAAGGACGGCTATCAAGATCAGGCTGTGGGACACTTGTTGACAGGCTGCCACTGAGACTACCAGCTAGAGAGAAATAAGCAGCGTGCACCCTCACCTGTAACACCTGTCTCAACTTCACTTACACTGACAATTGCCACCACACCTGCAACTACCCGAGACTATCAGTATCAGTGGGGATCCACATACGCTTTGGTATTGGGACAAGAGACTGTATATAGCACACTTAACCCCAGTATACATATGCACCAAATTTAATACCATGAGCTCATTATTATTTACTGTATAAATCTTTTGTTATTCATTGTTTAGCTAGTGCGTGTATGAGTACAGCATGATAGTGTGATTCCAGATGCAGTAAGCGGAGGTGTGGCATCCATTTTGTATGTCCATTCATAACTGCCATTTTGCTCTGTATATTAACTGTGTTTTAAGCCACTCTTGATTTATGTCCTGTCCTGATCCCATCTGTCCTATTCAATCAGTCCCAGTAAATCAAGCTATCCCTATTTAGTAATTGTCCTTATAATAAATATATTCTGATTTACCCTGCATACTTTGAATGATTCGTATTTGGGAAGGGTTATTATGTTTGTGTACAACTTGTTTTATAAAAACTTATTAAAGGGGGAAATATTGTGTGTATTTTGCAGTTAAAAGTTCCCTTCCCCCATCCAAATTTAATGTCTGTGCAGGGGTCAGGTGCTAAGTCAAAAAACAAAAATTGTTTTAAGGTAGCAGTTTCCAGGCCCCCCAGTTAGTTGGCAGAATACTATGAGAAAGGCAGCTAAGATTCAACTCCAATACTGAGGGATTTTCTACTGAGGGCTCAGTGTCCTCCTTTATGTCCTGGCCAAATTCATTATTTAAGGGTAACTACTTATATATTTTGGATTTCTCTACATGTTGTATTATCGTATCCTCTTTTCCAGAGACATAAGAAATTTTAGCGCCAGGGGCAAAAAGGAAAAATGGTGCCCCTGAGCCTGAATTCCATGCAAATTTAACCTTAAATATTAACTTACTGGTGTCACCTTAAGCGTTGCGCACAGTGTGGCCGCCCCTAACGCACACCCCTAGTTATGGCCCTGACCTAGGGGCATCCACATCAGCGCCTGTGATGTCACACCGACTCAAGCAGTGATGTCACAGTGGCTGCTGACAGAAGCTGCTGACATCACAGTGGCTCCAAACATCAACTGCTGACATCACTGTGGTTGCCAAGAATAGCAAGAATTAAGAATCCAATAAAATAGGGGCATCAGCATCATCGTCTGTGATGTCACTCACTTCTGTAGTGATGTCACAGTGTATGCTTAAAGTAGCTGCTGAAAACACAGTGGCTGCAGACATCAACTGCTGACATCACAGTGGTTGCCAGCATTGGAAAGAATTAAGAATCTGATTATCTACAGGCATTCGCATCATCGTCTGTAATGTCACACTCACTCCTGCAGTGATGTCACAGTGTCTGCTGACAGCAGCTACTGACACCACAGTGCCTATAGACATAAAATGCTGACATCACAGTGGTTGCCAGCATTGGAAAGAATGAAGAATCTGATTATCTACAGGCATCTGCATCATCGTCTGTAATGTCACACTCACTCCTGCAGTGATGTCACAGCAGCTACAGACATTAACTGCTGACATCACAGTGGCTGCCAACATTGGAAAGAATTAAGACCTCTGCCTTAGCATCTGTGATGTCACACTCACTCCTGCAGTGATGTCACAGTGGCTTCTGACAGCAGCTGCAAAAATAAAAGTGGCTGTAGTCATCAACTGCTGACATCACAGTGGTTTCTAGCATTGGAAAGAATTAAGAATCCGATGACCTGGGGCATCTTCATCAACGTCTTTGATGTCACACTCATTCCTGCAGTGACATCACAGTGGCTGCAAACATCAACTGCTGACATCATAGTGGTTTCCAGAAATGGAAAGAATTAAGAAACCAATGTCCTAGGGGCATCCACATCATTGTCTGTGTGATGTCACCCTCACTCCTGCCGTGATGTCACAGTGGATGCTGACAGTAGCTGCTGACTTCACAGTGGCTGCAGACATCATCAGCTGACATTACAGTGGTTGCTAACATTGGAAGAAATAAGAATCTGATGTCCTAGGGGTATACGCATGACCGTCTGTGATGTCACACTCACTCATTCAGTGATGTCACAGTGGCTGCTGACATCACAGTGGTTGCTAACATAAGAAACCGATGACTTAGGGGCATCTGCATCAACATCTGTGATGTCACTCTCGCTTCTGTAGTGATGTGACAGTGGGTGCTGAAAGCAACTCCTGAAATCACAGTGGCTGCAGACATCAACTGCTGACATCACAGTGGTTGCCAGCATTGGAAAAAAGTATTAATCTGATGATCTAAGGGCATCCACATCATCTGATGACTTAGGGGCACACGTATCAACGTGCGTGATGTCACCCTCACTTCTGCAGTGATGTCACAGTGGCTGCTGACATCACAATTGCTGCAGACATTAACTGCTAACATCACTGGGGTTGTCAGTATTAGAAAGAATTAATAATCTGATTACCTATGGCAGAGCCGTAACTAGAAATTTTAGTGCCAGGGGCTAAAAGGAAAAATGGTGCCCCCTGAGCCTGAATTCCATGCAAATTTAACCTTAAATATTTACTTACTGGTGCCCCCTTAAGCGTTGCGCCCTTTGCGGCAACCCCTATAGCACACCGCTATTTATGGCCCTGCTCTTTTCCCTATTTACATTGGGTTACTACAGTAACTTTTCTGAGGTGGCAGTTTGAAGGCCCTCCTAACTACCTGTCATAATAATATGTGACACGATACACTAATATCTAGCTTCTCTATAGAGGGCATAACTCCTGAGGGTTCAGTGTCATCCCTGATGCCAGGGAGTTAAGATATTACACTAAATGGTCTAAAGTACTAAATTTCAGGCCCCCAAGCTATCAGTCATGATAATATATGACCTCTATAACAGGGTTGCCGACATTTCAAAGCTTCCCTTCGGGAGAAAAGAAAGAGCTGTTATGGAGGCAGGGCTTAATTATGTGAGTTATGCAAATCACGTCCCAAAGTCCCACCCTATTTTCATAGTATAACAAGGGATGGGGGCAGGGCTTGATAACGCTAATTGTATCATGCGCTGCCCAGTCCCTAGTAACACTATAAATAGTAGCTAGGCTAGGAGGTGGGACTTGAGGCTGTGGTTTGTGGGAGATTTTCTGGCTCTCCCGGGATAACTGACCGAGAGTTGGAAACCCTCCTCTATAATTATAACTACTATATATAGATAATGGTTCCTCTAGAGATTTGCTCCTGAGGGCTCAGTGTCCTCCCTGATGCTCGGGAATTAGGTACATTATTATGTGTGGGTTTAATATGACCAGTTTTCTCTCCCTGCTGTAATATCCCCTTTGTCTATAAAATTGTGATACTCTATGTATGACCCACATATATATATATTTATTCATACACACTATATGGACAAAAGTATTTGGCCCCACCTGTTAAGTATTGAATTCTGGTGTTTCATTCAGACCTGTTGCCATGTATAAAATCAAGAACCTAGCCATATAGGGCTGGATCCAGACGAGGAGCTTAAAATTAAGAGAGGAAAGTTACTCCTGGGCAAAACCATGTTGATTTCAGGGAAGTCACATTTCATCTGTTTCAAACAGTATTGGAGTTGAGAGGTGATGTTTCCTATCCCAAGTCTAAATAACAGTGTAATAGTAAAGCTGGTCAGTATCTGTGTGCAGTAAGCAATTCAAAGATATATCTCTGCATGCAAATAATACAATTAACTTGACTGCCCCTGAAATCAACATTGTTTTGCCCAGGTGTAACCTTCCTCTCTTAATTCCAAGCTCCTTCTTAAGTCTGGATCCAGCCCGTAGTCTCCATTTGCAAAATGGGCCGTTCTGAAGAGCTCAATGACAACAAGCATGGTACTGTGATAAGATGCCACCTTTCCAATAAGATGGTTTGTGAAATTCATCCCTGCTGGATTTTCAACCTTAAGCGATATTATTAGAAAGTTAAAAAAACGTTTAGGAACAGCAGCAACTCAGCAACGACACGGAGCAATGCAAGTACAAAAACTGCACAACAGAAGCTTAGCGGAACTGGTTTTCATGGCCGAGCAGCTGTAATCAAGCCTCACATCACCAAGTCCAATGCCAAGCTTCGTATTGAGTGGAGTAATGCACACCGACACTGGACTGTGGAGCAGTGGAAACATGTTCTATTTCTGTTAGCATGCAATAAAATAAAAAATAAAAAGGACACTTGGGTTTTTGGTATGAGGCTAATAAAGGTATTGATCAAAATCTGCAATGCTAAAAAAAAAAAAAAAAAAAAAAAAAGAATATCCTAACACAGAAAAAAAAAAAAAAAAAAAAGATAGTATTGCTATTACAAAAAAAAACACATACAAGAAACAATTGAATGTAGAATCAGCATCAATAGAAAATTTTATGACAAACCAAAACAACTCATACTTTCTAACTCTCTTGTTTACCATAACATTACAAACGTGGGAGTCCAGCTACATAATTTGGATTACAGCATTCATAATACCATTCATTTATATGCTTTAGAAATATACAAATAGATGGTGTAATTGGCAATATAAGTGGAAATATAAATAACTTCTAAGACTAAGGCCACTTTCATGTGCTAAGAAGTATGTATTCTCCTGAGTTGTGGGTAATCAGTCATCTATACTGTGGATAAAAGTCTTGCATGTGCAGTTCAGGAACAACCTTTGATCGCAACATATATTTACAGAATACTTTTTTGTGCTTAAAAAAATTTGTGGAGTATTTAGTAATGAGCCATGAATACATTTTCCAGGTACAAAACCAAAAAAAACAAAACAAAGACTTAAAACTGCACGTCTGCGACTACAGATCACACATATAACTATATTTCTATAACTGCTGGCAGACAGAATATATGATTAATACATACATATGATCTTATACTACAACTATTAATCCTTTAAAGAAACCTCAGTTTATGCTCACTTGTAATTAGTTTTTTTTAAATGAAAACTGGATATGCAAGTATATCCTATTTATTAGATATATTAGCACTATGGGCCGGATCCAGACCACCGCACGCTTTCCGTCCTACAGAGAGAGGGGAGTACACGCCACCTGTCCCTCCCCTCTCTCGTGCGGTCTTTATAGCAGCTTACGCTGCCATAAGCCTGTCTTAAGTCAATTGTGCGCTGATGCGCTAGGAGCCCCCTCCCACCCTGTACAATTAGCATGCTCCCCCCAACCCACTTTAGCGGGTGGAGGGGAAGCACTGCCCATTTCTTCGTATCACTAGCGTAACATCTGGAGGGCACATGCGCCCTCCAGTCAGATCAGGCCCCTTACGCACTTTGCATGCGTAAGTGGACTGACTTTCTCAGGTCTGGATTCGGCCACATTGTAGGTTTAGACATAGGAGCAGGGCTCAAAGTGGTAAGCCACAATGCCACTTCTGCAATTGATTTAAAGGCTATACATTTAATTCACTTCTATAATTTTCTGTTTCCATACTTCTAAATCTTAATACCACCACTTCTAAATTTCCACATCAACCTCTACAGAGGAGTACAAATATTTTGTTTGCAATAGGATTTACTAGTCATTAACGCCACACTTCATATGGTTAAAATACTTAGACCTATAGGGTCATTTAATAAATTAGACCTATCCATTTTCACTTAAATTTACAAGAAAAAAACAATCAATATTGAATTAATGACTGGATGCCTGATCACGATTTTCAAACAACCTGACCAAAATTATGAACACAAGCAGAGGTCCCTTATTAAAATGACAACAGGGGAAAGCAATGATCAAAGAAAAACCCAGATCTGAAAAATTAAACAGATGTAAAATTTGGTTGGATAATAATTTTAGCTATATCAATTTTTAAAACCAGAGTTCCCCTTCAAAAGTGTTATGTGTGGATGAAGAATAATATTGACTATGGACTAAGCATAAAGAATACTTAAAATATGTTATATACCATGTCAAAAACTAGTATGTTGGATTCTGTGAATATCAAAAATTCTATGTTTGTTTAACTAAGTTGGTTTTATTCTTTAAATAAAACTATATATTTTCCATTGCTGTCAAACTGTGGGAGTGGGTAGAGCTTTGGATCCTACCAAAGAATAGTGACCAGGAAAGAATGTGGATGGAAAGTCTTTGAGTTTTGATTGGCAGACCCCCCCAAATTTCTCCAAAACAAAGAGCAGGAGACCATCACCTCAACTTCACTGGTATGTACATTTTCTATAATATGGCTTAGGATGGAGTTTTCTTTAGGATAGTTCTATAATCATGACCATGTATTCTCCTTTAATAAACTGACCAAGTCTGTCTTTCATCTGAGCTCAAGCTGAGGAGATACATTGCCTTATTTGTAGTAATTCTAAGACTAAACTTACTTATAAATGAGCAAATAAAAGGAGTTTTAAAGCAACCTCTATCACATGATCCACACCACACTGTGAAAACTATTAATTCCCAGATCCTATTGGATGCTTGATTATGTAAGTGTGTATTTTATGGTCCATGACACTATAGTAATGGTTCTGCAGCTGGTTAAACATACTACAGCTGTACAACTCATATTTTTAGTCTAATAAACATGCATTGTTATAATTTTGCAGTACATATAATCATCTCTTTCTGCATGCCTGTAAACTGCAATTTATTTCCAATATCTAACTGATGTTACAACATGTTTGTAAGCAAATGCCATGTTTTATTTATTGGTAGTAGTTTACACAAATTATAACAAAATAGCAACTAATGCAACTTTATTCCTGTCCCTTATGGCCAGGTTCTTATTATTTGGCTTGCTGTCACTTTTCATTTGTCTCAATAGCGGATTGAATTTCAGAGTAATGAAATGTGCAGTCTTCTAGCCTGCTGCCCATTTGCTAAATTGACATTCTGCCTTTGATTTCTTTGAAATAAACCTGATTTGTTTAGCTTATTCCATAAATATTTATGTGTTTACTCATCGCTAATTGTTTTTACTTTTTTACTCAGCAGAAGTTGTAATCATGCAAAGGATTTTACTGCAAAACCGAAATGAACTAAGACATATCAGTGTATGTTCTAGTTAATGTACCTTATGTGCTGGTAAATGTTAACTAACTCTTTGACAGGCATTCTCCTGTCAAGCAGCAAAGCACTGAATGATTAATTTAAATATAGTTTCATCCCATATTAAATACAATTGTCATCAAAACACTTCTGTTAAAATGCATTTTCTTATTTTACTTGTGTTTGAAATCATAAATAATTTTTTCCTACAGATACAAACATAGTAGGGGTGGGGGTCACCGCTGTGAATTCCCATTTTTTCAAAAGGGCTGTTTTCTCTCTTCCAGTTGCAAACTAGTTGGGAAATCTGCCTTGCAAAGGAGAAGCAAATGATCCACAGAAGACAGAAGATGCTAATGCGAATGGTGAGTATGAATTTAACCCCAACCCTTTCCTTAATCCTTACATTTACCTTCCCCTTCCATTACCCTAACCCTCCCTTCACCACATCCTAACCCTAAGATCCTTTCTGGCTGCCTAACCCTAAGACTTCCCTCCACACAGCCTAACCCTAAGACTACGCTCCATGCAGCCCAACCCTAAAACTCCCCAGAGAGCGTTACTCACCTCTCTGGTCGGTGCATCAGACCTATGACGGTTACGGCCCCTGGTGATCAATTTCGGTAGTGGTAACTGGTAGCGAGAGGCAGACTGAATACTGGTAAGAATAAGGATACACACAAAGGGCCGGATTCAGAGCTCCGGCCGCAATGCAATTGGTTTTAAAGACCGCGTGTACGCAGTCTACGTTGCAAGAAGTAACGTAGATTACGTTCCAAAATTAGTGCGCATGCGCAGTAGCACTTTTCGCAGAACTTCGGCCTCAATTGCATTGCGGCCGGAGCTCTGAATCCAGCCCAAGATGCAGTAACAACTATCAGATACAACACAGACCAGAAGTAGTTATCCAGAATGCCCCTAGCAAGGTAGAGTGAATCCAGCAGGTACACTGTATCTGTACGGCTATTCTCTATACACAATAGGAGTGTACAGAAAATAACAGAGTATATGGACGACACACAGGTACATGTTGGGTGACAATCGCATAGGGGTACAATTAACAAGAGATGTGGCAGATGACAATTGAATGGCGTGTGCAAGGTAAATACAGATGACAATTGCACAGAGATAAATACACACACAGCAGTGTCAGATGACAATCACACAGTTGTAGACATGCACAGCAGTGTCAGATGACAATCGCACAAAGATAAATACACACACAGCAGTGTCAGATGTTAATTGTGATAAAGCACAGACAGATGGAGAGATGTGGGACTGACAAAACACACTGGCAGGAATGTGCGGAACAAGGCACGAGAACTCAACAGGAGCAGGAGCATATAATGCTAGACCACTGTATGCTATGACTGGCTGAAAAAACACACCGCCCAATCCTCGGTCCAAAGCTTCCCAGCTGCTAGGTAACAGGCAGAATTCTTTAGACAGGGGTACGTAAAATATGGGATGGAGTAACCTTCATATGAACAAATACTTACACGCCGATGCCACCAGCCTGACGGTGTGTAACAAATAAAATATGTATCTATAATCAGTAGAGCCTTATGGGGTATGGTCCTTATGAAGTATGGGTAAAGTTAAATTGAGGATTTTATTTATTTACATTTTTAATAATTTTCTTTATTAAATCGGTTGTAGCAATACAGGTTAGCACAAAATGTTATCACAACAAGCCTAATAAACAAGTGTAATCAACAATTTTTTATATAACATTTTTAATAGGGAGAGGAGAAAATAGATATATGTAAGCTAAAGAAAGGTAGAACTTGGTAAAAAAGGAAAAGACAGCAAATGCGGAGTGGCAGGTCATGTATAACTAGATAGCAGAAAACAAAGATAGGAGAAAAGTTGCAAAAAGGAATAAAAGGAATACAAGGAAAGTATAACAAGGCAGTACAGCTTCAGGTACAATACTATATGGACAAAAATTGGATGGAAAGAGGTTAAAATTAGGTTTGTTTTCAACATACCAATGCAAAGAGAATCTGTTAGGTCTAACACAATGGGCCTTTCTCAGTTTTATTAAGTGGGGTTTCCAGAGGAGTTGTGCATAATATAGTTCATCTGATTACATTTTTCTTTAAATAAGCTTTATATATTTAGTTTAGCATTGCATGTATTAATGTACAATGATAATGAATTTGTAAAATCAGGAACTGAAACAAATTAAAAACAAACTAAGGGTGAAATATAAAATGACTTTGCAGCAATCCCATAAATAAAATTATTTCATTTTTGGAGGCTGCTACTAATAATTCAAAATTCTGCACAAACTCGTAAACATTGAAACCAATCTCATCTGTGAATTGTAAAATCATCTTCCCCATTCCCCCCACTTTGTCCTCACATGACTTACAGAAAGCTGTGAGACTGACAGACATAGGGGGCATCCTACAATTACATATTTTAAAGTAGATAATGATCTGAATAACATCTAAGGAAATATAACATATATGCCTGAACTGTATTTTTATTATCTTACCTACATATTTTTTTATACTTTTTTAAGTTACTTTACAGTGCACACAAACACAACTTTAATAGGGCATGCAAAAGACATAAAATCTAAACTCACAAATGTGGAAATCAGAGAAACAGCCTACAAAGTTTATACCTGCTGGTATTTGGTCCCATTGAAACTTCATCTTTTTTACCCATCTGTGTCCAATCTCTGTTGGCGGCAATGCGGAGGGGTGGGATCCTTTTTCCACATATGGTGGAGTTGTCCCATCATTACTCTTTTTTGGAAAGATATCATAGCTCTTCTTAACCGAATTCTGGAGATAGCCCTCACCTAGAATACTGTGTTCAGTTCTGGAGGCCATATCTCCAGAAAGACATAAATACATTAGAGGCTGTGCAAAGAAGAGCAACTAAAATGGTCCATGGCCTTTGTAACAAATCATACCAAGAAAGACTAGAGGAACTAAACATGTATAGCTTGGAGCAGAGAAGGGAGAGGGGGGACATGATAGCAGCTTTCAAATACATCAAGGCTTGTGACCAGCTAGAGGAGGGTACCATTATTCAAAAGAAAAGGTGTAATAGAACACAAGGGCATGGATACAAACTGGAGGGTG
>WWET01000289.1:672470-683068 GCA_011038615.1 Limnodynastes dumerilii
TTTTTTTTCTCTCTTTCTTTTCTTTCCCTTCTTTCATTTTCTGAAAAAAAGGCTTTTACTCTCTCCCTTTTTCCTAGTAAGGAATCGAGACGCCTCCTGTACCTAATATCCGAGTACATGACCCCTACGCAAATATTAGCAATATTTAGCATAAGTGCTCTTGCTCCATATATAGCCTTCTGGTTGTATCAACACAATTGCTGACTTTATGTTTTCAACGTTTGTACATGTATCTCTTTCTTTGTTATACTCAATGTATATGATTGAACAATGTAAAGTTTTATGATGTTATCTGGAAACAACAAAAAAAAAAGAAAAAAAATTTTCTATAAAAAGATTTAAAAAAAAAAAAAATTAAAATCACAGAGACAGGTAACAATGAGAGGAAAAAAAGAGAACAAAAAAGTACACTGAACAAAAAAACAAAAAAAACCCAACAAACTCCCTTGGGATGCTGATATGTGTACTTCCTTACTGAGTTGTATCCCTTATCTCCTTTTTTGCTGTACCACCTCTTGTTAAAAATTTCAATACAAATTTCAATACATATTCTATTGAAAAAATCTATTCAAACATGCCGAATAGTAATGGAAGAAGTGGAGAAGAGAGAAGATTGAAAATGAGCTATTGCATAGATACATAAAATATTTACAAGCTGATCATTATGTATAATTTAGCTTTAATAAAATCTCAATAAAAGGGATTGTCACAGAATCAGGGATCTGGTTCTGGAACCATTGTGTATGAAGTTTGGTATTGGAAGCTTGGGGTTTTTATGTACTACTGGCTCATTATTGATACACACAAGGAGGACACAATGGATGCTAAATGGTAATGGAGGAAATGAGCTATTGCATAGATACATATACTATTCACAAGTTGATTATTATGTCGGTAGGTACTATGGGAGGACTGATGAAAGATACTCTTTTACAGTTAAATATAAGCATGCTTATAAATGGCCTAGTTGAGCTAATGGGAGTAATCTGCACTGCAGCGGTAAAACCGAGGCAGACTTAACTGCAAGAAAAATAGTAAAGAGGAGCACTGATAAGGCTAATAGATAAGGCTAATAGTTGATTAGTAGAGAATTAGCACACAATGTATAAAAGCTAATGGAATTAAAACTCATAAAAATTCATAAACATGTGACTGCACAGAATCTCTCTAGAATAACATATATAAAAAGTAATTGTCAATACTAAATAAATAAATAAATGTTTCCGGAAGTATGGATAAACTGACTCAAACCAGTAAGTCCAAAATAAAGTATGGTACCATACGAGGATTGATAGCAAACAATGCGATTGCAGTCTCTGGTCCGATGGCCCGCTTTGCGAAATACAGACAGCCGAAAGTTACTTACTAACCCATTCATTTTCGCAGACCCACCGGATGACAGCTACGGAGAGGTGAGTAACCTCTCCGAGGCATTTTAGTATTGGAGAGGTTAGGGTTAGGCACTTAGGAAGGGAGGGTTAGTACCATAGAAGAGGTGGGTTAGGGCCAGGCTGCAGGGAGGGGGTCTTAGGGTTAGGCTATAGAAAAGGGAGTCTTAGGGTCAGTTTAGGAAAAAGGGAGGGTTAGGGTCAGGCTGCTGGGAAGGGAGGGTTAGGGTTAGAGTAATGGAAGGGGAGAGATAGGATTAGAATTAGGGGAAGGGTTGGGGTTAGTTTAGCCACTCACCTTTCAGAGCACCATGTTAGGTGCTCCGGGGATCGATTGCTATGCCTCTTTGAGACATAAGCAATCGATATCCCAGCCAGTTCGAAACTGGCTGGGAGAGAACGGCCCTATCGAGATAAAGCCGTTCTTTGCGGGGACCCACACCCCAAACAATGGTAGGATGGATTAAGCCTCATATAAATCAATACTCATGAGAATGTGAGATATATTCATTGTAATCCGCAGTATATATAGAATGAATGAGTAAACTACCATTGGGATCAAAATACTGAATGACGAAGGTGCTATTAGAGAGACGCTCTATAGATTCAAATTACTCACAGGAGTATCCATACATATGTCAGATGGAGCAGGACCGGATGACTCAGGATAGTTGTGGTAAAGACAGAAGGAATCACTGATAGGTGCGACAATAAATGTTCAAATATGTCCCACTGTATCGTAATGCCTGTTGGTGGCGTGGGAAGCAGGACCACCTATGGTAGAAACCTTCCTAAAAAGGTTATCGGTCTCACTATAACTTAACTGCAAGAAGCAAGCAGTAGCAGACTGAGGGGCAGTGATGGCTGCTTGTAACTGACTGAGTGGCCGTGATGAATACTAGAGGAGACTAGGCCACAGTGAAGAATAATGAAAGCAGACTGAGCAGCAATAATAAATGCTTGGAGCGGACTGGGTGGCACTGAAGAACACTGGAAGCAGACATGATGAAATGCTAAAATAGACCGATTTGCAGTGATGATTGCTTGGAGCAGTCTGAGCTGCAAGAACAAAATTCTGAAGAGCAGCTGTGATAAATAATAACACCACCAATAATGTCATTGGTGACAAGCCTTTCTGTAGTATTCTTCACCATATATTTGAAGCGGGTCATGAAGCAATGAAGTTATCTTAAAACAGTCATCAGTTGTTAACTATACCTGTCTACCAACATCTATTTTTTATCTTCATGTTTTGCTTTGATTTACCCTCTTGGTAAAGCTGAATGTCTTGAGCATAATGCTGCTGGAAACAGAGCCAGAACAAGCAGCTGCTACTGACAGTGATAATCACAGGGGGGAAAATAAAGATACATTTTGGTTTTGCCTATATAATAAATAAATCAACTCCACTATTTTATCCATCTGACCATATGGCAGAAATACGGAAAATAATTATTAATTAATAATTATGTTACCTATTACTGAACACCACTATCATTTACAATCTGCATTAACAACAGTATGTAACTGTACAGTAAAATAAAGTCATCTGCAACTGTTTTTAGTTTGCATGCAAAGTTCAAATTAGCCAGTGCACATATGTTCTGTAAGAGAATGGAACAAACATCAAAAATAGAGGGGTGGGGGGCTGTATTTGTCATAAATTACACTAGTGTTATCAACCTCACAAAATGTCTTACTAGATGCTCTCATTCTAACAGAGAATTGGAAAGTTTTCCGTCTGATTCATATTCGATTATAACCTATGATTAATATATATACACAGTTCCAAAGTACTTTGCATACATTTGAATTGAAAAGAGCACAGCTAAACTTAACAAGCAGTTAATAGACGTGGAATTTCCGCAGTGGTGGGAAGGGTGCCTAGAAATTTAGAAACAATTTATATAGAGAATAAAAATAAAAAGTCACACTATGTTCCTAATAATAGTAATGTACTGAACTATATATGTAAACCCATGTTTTGGATTTTGTTTGTTTAAAAAAGTTTTTAGCCACAGTAAATTATACAGACATCTAACAGGAAAAAAAAGTTGTCCACCACTATTGGAAAGAGTAAGAAAAATTTATTATTTAAACAAGAACCTATACACCTATAAATCTCACAAAGCAAAGACTCCTAGCATAACATGTTTACCTATAATTTTAGTGATTTTTTTTGTGTTTCATTTTAATTTGTAGTTAACACACAGTAGTAAAATGTTACATTTCATTTCAGAAAAAGAATTACAAACGCATACAAATGAGCGTCAAACGTAACAATATTACAGATGATAGAAAACTGCAGAAAAGACAGTAACAGATAACCAATTATACAAACTGGAAAAACTTTACAATTGAAAAATAATTATGTATATGTTTATTACAAAATGACTGAAGGACTAGAGTAGGGGTCAATACATTTTTTATAACCTAGGAACTAGATAAAAAACTTAGGACCCAGTTTTATCAAGAAAATTTGTATGGACAATCATGTAATTCAATAGAGAGGCTGAAAAAGGCATGGTGGCACATCTGATTTGAAGTCAGAGACCACAGCCAGGAAAGAGCATTACTGACATAATAGTCAATGGTAGAGCTCTAGGGGGAACAGTGTAGTAGTACACAGCTGCCAGATATTGAGTACTTCAAGCAAGGCTGAAAAGATTCAAAGGTCTCTCATTTTGTTTCAATGTAGGAAACCTTAATCAGACATGTTGAATCACAAGTTTTTTCTTTGAAATGTCAACGCTTTTTATATATTAACTATATATAAACAAAATAAATACACAAACTTACATCTCACTCTGTGACCTATCTCAATGCATGGCCCCTGCTTGGTGCATTGAATAAATTATGTGACATCACAGGGGCTGGGCAGTCCACATGGAGCCTGCTACAGCCCTTCCGAAGATTATACATTTTTATTATTAGAGTGATATCAAACCTAATATTTACCTCAAAACACCCCCAGCCCACCAGGAAGAGGTAACATGCCTGATTTCCTTGCCAGAATACAGAAAAAAATCTGTGTGAAAGAAGTCAGCCGTCTTGCTCCTCTCATGCGAAGCCTTAGTACACCCATGCAGTCCATTGACACTGCAAAATTTCCTATCTTTGTAATATTCTCTCAAACTGTAGAAAAGCTCACCCCCCAATATCACTCCTCTGGAATGTGTACGGCCATGGCACAGACACAGTGCCTGCCTGGCTCAGCACATTATTAGCAGTGACGAGCCAGGCAGTGTCGGCTGTTCAGGCATCAGAATTGTGGTGTGGTGTAATTTAGATATAACAATTATTATTATTATTTTTATTAATGCTTATTTATATAGCACCACAGATTTTCTGCAGTGGTATACGACATTTATATCAGTCACTTGAAACTACAATCATTTTCACATACACACACATTAGCCAATTAAGGCACAGGTGTTATTCACTGAATCACAGTGCTGCCCCAGTTCCAGAAGGGTTTAACTGGACATCAGTTTGACCAGATGTGGAAAGGGCAAGGCCTCTCCAGCAGTGCTCAGATATATTGGGATAGACTTTGCTCAACAGACTGGGGCATCAGTATAATGTAGTCAGCTGCTTGTATTGTTTCACTATGAGGGAGGTGGATTGAAATATCTTTGTCCATTGTGCATTATAAGATAAGTGAAGACAGGTGACTCCATCAAGGAGCAGTGGGTGACACAAGGGTGGGAAAACGTTCAGATAAGGGACTAATAATGGGTCTCCTCAGAGCTCCTTCCTCTATGTGGACACATTATTTATCATCTGAGATCTAAAAACACTTCTCTAATGCTTTTCATATAATCATTGTGTACCTACCTATAATGCATGACATGACTCATCATGATTGTACTTCTGCATTAAGCAAATACATGGTACGGTAATGAGGAAGGATACATGGTGGCAGTCTGTGGGAATCCAACGTATTTAGTTAATGCTTTAGTTAAAATGTAAAGTCATTTTTCTTTTAGTAAATGAGAGAAAGATGCAAAAATGCATTGTTTTATTTGGAGGAGATAATGAAAAATGACCCTAATATATTTAAATGGTTTCTGAGGTCAATTATAACAATAACACGGGTGTAGAAGTTGCAGTGATGAAACATAGCTGGCTAAGTTCATCATGTATAAAAAGTAAACTAAAAATCTGATTTCTTCCTGGAAATGTAATAAAAGAAACATATAAATCCTACACAATGAACATACAGTATTAAACTGAGGGGGAATTCCATCCTTACTCAATGTTGTACTATTGCACGAGTTTATGAAATGAATTTAATGTGTGGTATAGTTCAGCCTTTCTAATTACATGAGCTACCACCTACATATTCAATGCTAGGTGAAAAAAGTCCAGATTTCACAACAGATTTTTACCATTTCCCTCGGGACAAGTTGTGTACAATATCCTCTAAAACCATGTTTGCTCTGTTTAAAAGATATTTTAACATACAAAGGCACACAGAGTATTTAAATAATAGTCTCTACAGTTGTGGAGGGTCACATTATTTCCAAATGCTGTTTTCAGAAATTGCTAGTGTATATATATGCTATAAAAGCAGATATATGTAGAGGCATATACTAAGCATGCAGTTAACACAAAGCTTCATTTTATCAGTTAAAAATAAACACTATTATACCACTTTAGAAAGTGACGGCAGATAAGACCCACATGGCCCATCCAGTCTGCCCAGTTGTTTATTTAAAACTATTCTGACCCTAGACCCTATTTACCCTTAATTTAGTTTGAGATTTAGGATACCCTTATATTTATCCCAAGCATGCTTAAACATGTTCTACTGTACTGGTCTCAACCACCTAAGATGGGAGGCTATTCCACTTATCTATCACCCTTTCAGTGAAGTAATTTTTTTCATTTGAATTGAATCTACCGCCCTCCAGTTTATATCCATGCTCTTGTGTTCTATTACACCTCTTCCTTTGAAAAATTCCACCCTCCTCTAGCCAGTTACAACCCTTGATATATTTAAAAGCTGCTAACATATCCCCCCCTCTCCCTTCTCTGCTCCAAGCTATACATGATTAGTTCCTCTAGTCTTTCTTGATATGTTTTGTGACACAGGCCATTGACCATTGCCTTGCCATATGAAATTTTGGAACTCCTTTTATTTAGGGAAGGTCACCATTTGAATTAGGTTGGCTTTACCAATGCTTCACTCAAGGCAGCCTGAATAATCCAAATGTTTAGATCAAACAATCTTTTTAGGAAATTGTACTTCTAAGATATTTTTAAGCCACTGCCCAATCCTGAGCAAGTGCTCAATAACATAGCCAATGACTTCTTCTGAATAACCATAAAGACATAAACCACTCCAAACTCTGCAATCCCATCCAAACCATCTAATACTTATTTTGAGGGTTTGAGATATACAGTAGCTGGTCACCTGCAAACCGTAAACCTCCTGATTACCCATTTTAATTCCGGTAATTTCTGTCCAGGACTGCAGAATACAAAACAGAGCAGTTCACCTGTCACATAGAGAATGACAGGTAAATTAACTGCATATTTAAAGATAAAGGCGCTCATTTAGAGATTGAAATTAAGAGAGGTAAGTTACTCCTGGGCTAAATCATGTTGATTTCAGGGAAGTCATATTTAATCTGCTGCAAAAGTATTAGAGTTAAGAGGTGGCATTTTCCAGCCCAAGTCTAAATAGCAGTGTGTTAGTAAAGCTGGTCAGTATGTGTGCAGTAAGCTATATAAAGACATATTCCTGCATGCAAAGAATACAATTAACTTGACTCCCCCTGAAATCAACATGGTTTTGCCCAGGAGTAATTATCCTCTCTTATTTTCAATCTCTGAATCAGGGCCAAAGTAAGTAGATGGTGGTGTGTGTGTGTATATGTATATACAAGGGTGAGTCAAAAAGTATCCATACTCTGTCTTTTTTGAAAGTTAATTAAATTAAATTCTACAGCCAAATGCATTATTTTTCAGCATAATCTCTTTGCTTTACAATACCTCTTGTCCATCTGTCAACAAGCTTTCGTATTCCATCATTAAGAAAAGATTTAGGCTGAGCTGCGAGCCACAAATGCATCGCTGTCTTCACCTCTTCATCAGACCTGAATCTTCGTCCTCTTAGTGTCACAGTAACCCAGGGAGGGTTCTCACCAGGGCGCATAGTCTAAACAAGGGCCAGGTACTCACTAGAGCCCCTGATAGGTCGCGACCCCCAAGAGAAACCTGTAGCGCAGGTTCCTGAAACTGGAAACAACATACACAGAGATACAGACTGGAACATACAGAGATACAGACTAAGGGCCTGATCCAGACCTACGCTTAAAACGCTGGGCGCAAGCGTATGATCGGCTGCACATGCGCCGGCCAGATGATGCCCGGTGTAGCTACGGCAATGCCAGTTCAACGATCAGGTGTCTGTAGCAGCAGCGTAGTAACGCTGGAGGGGGAGTCCCCCAGCGTTACTACGCTGAAGTTAGTGCAGGTAGGCGGGGCGAGGGAGGGTAATGAGGCTGGGAGGGCGGCGTTTGCATTGCAACGCCGCCGTCCCAGCGTATTAACACTCGCTTACACCGGCTGAAGTTACGGTAGCTTTCAGCCGGCGTAAGCGATTGTTAATACGTTAGGACAAGGGGGAGTGTCGAAGGGGTGCTGCGATGTTACGCTGAGCGTTAGACCGCTCAGTGTAACATCGTAGCTCTGGATCAGGCCCTAAAACCCTTACACACTGCACACTGAGACAGAGAAAGTTTGCAGATAAGGAATCATAAGGTAGTGCAGGGTAACAGGTAAATAACCACAGACATGGTCTAGGTAACAAACACAAGGCCCTCAGAGGTACTAAGGTGGATAACAGGTCCCATGAGGGTACAGAGAGTAAAACGCACTGACAGGTGGATAACAGCGTGCCGCTATACGGACAAACACAGTCTGATAGAATAAAACCAGAATGGAAGCTGCTCAATCAATTTATTAAGTAAATGTTAAACAGGTGCATGAAAGGCAGGGGGTTCAGTCTGATAGGCTGACTCAAACTTGAGGGGCACACACTGAGAGATGGAAAACAGTGGAAGCAATAGGAGTCGAAATAAGACTCAGTAAGAAGTGACACAAGGGGAGATGGTAAACACAGAGTGCACTAATAGAAACAGCAAAAGTCCGACAGACGAACCCCGGCATGTTGTGAGATGAAGAACACAACGTGCAACACCCAAAAGTGGAGTAGATTGACTCACTCACCCAGAAGACACAGATAGGGTTAGATGACATACACACACACACACACACCACTCCACAGAGGGGAGGAAGTGGCACTAAGCCGGGGCCAAAGCCGCCAGCGTGTGCAGCAAGCTACACAAGCCATTCGATTCACACAGAGATAGGACAGACCACAGAGACAGAGAGGGCAATGGAAGGCAGATGGTAATACCAGGAGTGGATGAAGGGAGCTAAGGTACAACAAAATCCAAGGCAAAAGCACAAGGTACAACTCAGTCAAACAGCATGCAGAAAGCAGGAAACCAGTCGCTATAACCAGCGATCAGACATGCCAGCAGCAAGCTAATTAAAGTACACTTCTCCAATCAGCTGCCGTGATCAGATACACCTCCAGGATGATTACCGACCAGCTGAGGAAAACACATACACATAGACATAGAACCTAGACAGGCAACAGTCACATGCTGTCTTGTTTAATTTAGTAATATCTTGTTTTCTTTCAGGGGACCAAACAGGTGATCATGACCATAGGAAGGATGCTTTAAAACTTCAAAACAAAGAGTTTTTGGAAAGTATCAACAGTATGAACAGCAGTATGTGGACGAGCATTGTCATGCAACAACACAACACCCTTAGATAGCAGTCCTCTGCATTTTGTTTTAATTTCAGTGAACATCTCACTGTAACGAACAAACTGTTGATTGTTTAACCTTTCTCCTGATAACGGGCCTGATTCAGAATTAAGAAGGAGCTTGAAAATAAGGACCTGATTCACACTTAAGAATCTTCTTAAAATAAGAACTTAAAGTCACTCCTGGGCAAAACCATGTTGACTGCAGGGGGAATTAATTTAATTGTATTCTTTGCATGCAGGGATATATCTTTGAATTGTTTACTGCACACAGACACTGACCAGCTATACTGTTTGCAACAAATAAAATGATTCCCCTGAAATCAACATGGTTTACCCCAGGATTAACTTTCCTCTCTTGTTTTCAGTCTCTGAATCAGGTCCAATGTTCAGATACTGAACCTTGAGAATCTCAGAAAACTATAAGCATCAATTTTCCAGCTGTTTGTGCTCTTCCATGAGTTGTTTTCATACCCATCTCACACAAACCTTTTGAACCAAAGTCTTTTGTGGATTATTGCGTAGGCAGAGACTTGGCTTATTTGCAAATGATTTTCAACATAATCCACTGTCACTCGTCTATCCAACAGAATCAGTTCACGTGCACACACAGTGGGCCTGATCCAGAACAACGCTTGTGAGTGAATTTACGCGTAGTGGAGATGTAAAATCGCCTTTTGGTAAGTACTGCGAATGCGCACCATAGAAAATACGCTCCATAACGTAGCGTAATTGTGAACGTATGTGTCACGTAAATACTTACGTGTGGGTGTGCCAATTTTAAGTGAGTCCAAAAGACGTCTGAAAAAAGTTAAGTAGGCGGGGGTTTGTATTTACAGTGTATGGGCGTGCTTAGCTGCGTAAATATGTGTTGCCCATACGTACGTGTGCGGATCACTGCGGTTACGTTGCCAAAAGTTAAGGTAGGGTTTGAAAAGAGTATCTTGACAAAATACGTACATTCAAGGGGTGTGCCAAGGGGAGTGTATAGAAGGTATGCACGCGTAAATACACTACGCGAGTAAACGTACGGCAAACGTAGTACTGGATCTACCCCAATGTTCTCATCAGTCGTAAAAGTGGATAGGCATCCGGCTCCTTCTTTACTGCTGACACTTGTGCGACCTTCTTTGAACTTCTCTATCCATTCATGCACAGTTATTCGTGACAAAACACCTTCTCTATACTGTGCACAAAGTCTTCAATAAATATTGACACATCCTCAGACTACAAAAACCAAATTACTATACGCTGCTCTCCTTTCATGCAAATCACAAATGGGGCAGCCATTTTTTCTTGCACTGCAGTCAAAAATAAACTGACATAACATGTTCAAACCTGAGACAGCGACCTATATATAT
>WWET01000289.1:683170-701059 GCA_011038615.1 Limnodynastes dumerilii
ATATATATATATATGAATAGAAGAAGCGACACTCTCTGACTTCTAATCGATAGTAAACTTAATTATAAATAACCAATGTTTCGGTTGTATATTACAGCTTTCATCAGGGTGACCACAAACATACATATTACACAGGTATATATATTATCATCAATAAATTAACTTGCCTGTACTTGCCGCCCCTCACCCCTCCCGCCGCCACCAGGTGAATCCCTGCTGCATTGCACATTACCAGAAGCAACTGTTGGACATCTGCTTTGACATCCATTCACCATGGTAACACTAAGCCACACAGTGAAAGACGTCATGCGGGGTCCAGCCAAAGCTAAGTAGCGTTGCTTAACAACCTGAAAACATCTGTGTGGGGGGGAGTTTAGGAAGAGAGTCCTCTCCAATAAGGTTAATAAAAACAGTTAAAACATAGAGCACTTATACCATGTGGAGACAATCACAAACGAGTCAATTAGAGAAAGTCCAATGCAAATGTTCTAAACATAAATATACATCCATTTGCAGATATATAGTATTAAGCAACTACAACAATATCTAAACCTTAAAAGAACTAATAAACTCTAAAGGAAAAATGTCATTGGTAGATGCTCATTGAGTTCAGGAGTCCATCATAAGGATCCACTTAGCTGCCAATTGAAGAAGTTTTTTGTTATGATCTCCGCCTCTTAATGCTGATGGAACATGATCGATCATCATATATTTTAAATTGATTTTTTTCAAGAAAAATGTTTTGGTACTGGTCGATCAGCCTGGCCCTTCTGCAGGACAGGTGCACATTCATTAATTCTTTGAAAAGCCGAATAGTTTTGCCAATATAGACCAAACTGCAAGGACAGTAACTATCGATTGGAAGTCTGAGAAAGCCGCCTCTTCTATGGATTCTATACTGGTTTGCCTGGTAAGCACATCAGCAATTTATATTGCGCTTTTGAGAGGGACATTTTTGGACTAACTGTATGCACAGTGAGATATTTGGCTCTGTTGTCTGGGTACCCAGCTACTAATCAAACAGGGATTTATATGATGTATGAATATTTCTTGATTTTAAGCTAGCAATCACTTATTTGAGTACATCGCACAGGACTTTGTATACATATTCATTGAATGAGCATAGCAGAGCCACAAACTGGATTGAGACAGATATCATTACGAATTGGAATTAGAATTTGTTATACACCCATTCTGCAAACACGAATCAAGACTTCTATTTTGAAATTTAAAAAGCGTGAAACTGAATCTTTTTTACACGGGGTAATGCTATCGAACTATTTCCGCGATAAAAAAATTCCATGCGGGTTTAGAGTTCAACAAATACCAACCATAGGATGATACAATCAGGATTTCTGTGGAACTTAATAAAGTGAGAAGAAACATTACAGTGTTTGAAAAATAACAGAGGCTTTACAATCTAATAATGAACAGGACTGGTACAATAAATTGAACAGCACCATTGAAAAGTTAAAATCTGACCTTATTTGACTGGAAAGTGGACCAGTAATGGCTTATGAGAAAACTCAACATACTGAATTCTTTCAAGACAAACCTCACCAGTACAGTTACATACCAATACAATATCAACAATTTAAAGAATATTTCACATTTAACCCACAGCGCATCTATTCGCTATTTTTCACACTTTACACATGGACCAATCCATCACATCAATTGATTAAAAGTAGTCATAATTTATCAAAGGATGAAAGGACAGCTTTGCTGTCATTAGCGGCAGATATAAACATTGTTATCCACCCCATGATAAAGGATATCACAGATTACATTTCAGAAATTTATTGGCAGTTATCTGATGGTACCACTTATTGTAAATTGCAGATAGATCCCACTGAGAGTTTCAAGAAGGAGTTGGATGGAATATTGCAAGAAACAGTTGAATCAGAAACTCTTCCTATGCAGGAAGTTATTGCTCTTGTAGTCAAAACATCTAAAACTCCAATTTTGTACATGCTTCCTAATATACACAAATATGTTAGTAAGCCTCCGGAAGGCCCATTATATTAGCCCAAAGATCATGTTTCACCCAATTCTAGTTTATTTTTAATACTTTCCTCCAGCAGTGTATTAAATTTGTACCTAATTCTTTGAGAGACTATTGATTTATTATTATTATTACAGAACTTGTCATCTTTACATAGTCCTCTAATATTGTGCACAGTGGACTTATGTAACTTATACACTAGTATTCCCCATGAATTTGGGTTATAGGCTGTGGAGGAATTTATTACTGATAATTAATTTTACTTTGGACCACTTACAAATCTGTTCATTAATCTATTACGACTTACCTTGACTAAGAAATATTTATTGTTAAACAGTGGAATTTTTCTGTAGATTTCTGGGTGCGCTATGGGATCCCTAGTGGCCCCGTCATTTGCTAATTCACACATGCACAAAGCTGAATCTGAGTTATTTCTATTGAATACATTATGTGTAAACAAACTCTTTTTTATGTTCACTATATAGTTGATCTCCTTTATTTTTTTGAAAAAACAATTTTACAGATGAATACCATGAATGTGTATATTAAGTTTATTTATTCAATGGACATGCATCAAATTAATTATCTAGATTTCAAATATGAAAGGGGTCTTAGAAACCTCAATTCTTCATAAAAGTACTGAATGGAACACATTACTTCTAAATTTCAGTGATCACCCCAGATCCTTAAAGGCGGGACTTCCATACTCCCAGTTTTTAAGGATATGTAGAATTAATACCAAAACACAGATGAAAACTAAACTAATGCTGGAAATGAAAGAGAAATTCCTAATAAGAGGATATGATTCCAAGATTTTAGATTATCTGATACAAAAGACTTTAAGAATACCACAGGAAGCACTGTTAACCTAGAAAAAGAGGGACCCTGGCCGCATAAACTAGCCACTTTATGAGCTCTGCAATGCGGTTTTTGGAAATTCTGCAACTTGTGACCCCGTGGCATGGTCGTCCTTAATAAAGAATGCAAAGGAGAAGTTATTCCAATGCAGCAGCATGGCGTCAAGACCCAGTTCTCCTGTACTGTTTGAGGACACACCTCTCGATTTTTCTTGCGCGGAGGAAGAAAGATCCTTTGAGGACAGTTCTTTCACGCAAAGTTCATCCACGGAATGTCAGGCAGAATGTCAGGCAGCGTGTGCCCCGCAGCCATCCAAAAGAAGTGCATTGAAGCCATTGGCAAGCCAGGAGGAACCAGAAGCATCCACAGAATTGCGTGGGAATGGTAAGTCTTTTTACTTCTTTTTTTGGCTGTTTTTAAAGTCCTTCATAGCTGTCGTAAATGTTTGCAAATTTGTTTCCATATGATGCATTTTTGCCTACAATTGCAGATTGTCCATAAATTTAAATATAAATAGTCCATAGAAAAAGTTCCATATTGATATGAATCAGATATAAAAAACAAAAAACAAAGCTGAAAACAATTACAAAACCAGAAAATTTAGCAAAAAAGAGAGTCTGTCCAAAAAGCTTTGAACTCAATGTTCCTCTGCTATTGCGTTTTTTATATTTTATTAAACAGTTTTTCAGCATCTAACCTTGATAGCAAAACTGATGTTTCTTTAGCTCCACTATGGCTGCAGTTGCTGTACGGACACCCTTAACAGAAAGGCTGTTTGCAATGACCTTGGCTGAGCAGGGTTATTGGCCCAATCATATGTGTAAAACTCCTCCAGGGTTTTATCTGGCTTTAACTTAAAGATTGTGCGTGCAGCATTAAAGGATGGGTAAGGGAGTGAATCCTTGTGTAGCTTTTGGAAAAGGGAAGTCAAAATTTATAATATTCCCCACTCAGACTATCTGGTCCCAGTGATTTGCGGTTTGGAAGGGTTCAGATTTCAGCTTGGTTCATAGTTGTAAAAGTTTATTATTAGTCTGATAACAGTTGATGGGGTAAGATGAATCTAAAGGAGGAACTGAAGGAATCCAGAGACACTTTGATTGCTGTTCGAATAATCCTTAGTGTTGGCCGTGACCAGTAATGAGTAGTGTGTGATGTAAACATGGAGAATTAGCCATTGTTGGACAAACCAGTGGCCAAATTTACTAAGCTGCGGATTTGGAAAGTGAAGATGTTTCCCATAGCAACCAATCAGATTCTAGCTGACATTCTCTAGTATTCAATAGTTAAATGACATCTAAAATATGATTGGTTGCTATGGGCAGCATCTCCACTTTCCCAAACACGCAGCTTAGTAAACCTGGTTGTTTTTGACCATCTCAGGTGAAAGAAGGGTTGTGACACTACTGTACATTATACATCTGATTGCATTAGGATTTTTTTCTGAAGTACTACTGTGGCATATCAAATCTCTCCCACAATTTATAGCAGGAATCAAAAAATAGTCAAATTCCTGGTACATATAGATTTCTTGAATTTGACAAAAGCACAAAAAGATGCACTGGATAAGTTGCTTTCCCTTTAGGCAGACCTAGTGGAAAGAGTCCATCCTACTGTACACCCTGAATGAGATTTGCACCTCTTTTATCTAAATCTCCCTCACCCCAATGGAGGGCAATGACCCAGCTCAGTTCCCCAATTATCACCCCATATGTCTACTTAATGTTTACATAAAGCTGCTAGCAAAGATTATTACACCCAGACTCAATTATTGGCCACTCTTAACCATTCTGATGAGGTGGGCTTTGTCTCAAGGTAAGAAGCAAAAAAAAAAATACCATTAAGCTCCTTGACCTTATCCATGCCTCAGAGTTAACACTGATTGCTATTAATTATTAATTCACATGTAGACTGCTGGGGTGTCTGGTAATAGACCCGGTCCTCAAATCTTCTTTCTCTGTATTGTTACAAACGGACTAGGGTACGAGTTAATGGCATCCTCTCGCTTCAATTTGCAATTGTAATTGTACCTGCCAGGGTTGCCCCACTCTATTTTTGGTGCTTTGCATGGAACATCCATCTGAGCTAACCCAGATTTTACCAGAATAAAGCTAGGATCTAAGGAATACACACTCTTGCTCTTTGCTAATGACCTTCTGACCATCCTGATTAATCCAGTGGTCCTGCTTCCCAACCTTGTAGTGAAATTCCAACTGTTCAGCAAACATACCAACCAATTCAGGTGCTTTGGAGAGAGAACTGGAGCAATCCTTGAGTGACTATCTTTTGTAAAAGGACTTCCAATACACACACACACACATACATACACACACACCTCCTCAGAGAGCACTAGAATCTTGCAGACCCAGTACAAGGCGCATTCCCACCTGACCTGATGCCCCACAGTCATACACAAGATCCTTATCAGACTTTGTCCCTTCTGGACCATAGGAATACAAGTTGCTACTGCAGATCTGAAGCAGAGGTTAGAGAAACTCCTGATTTTAGGATTAACATTTCTTTTCTCCCGCTATTAGTCTTTTAAAAATCCCCCTTAGATAACTTAATGTGGCAAATGCTGTCATTTCCCTAGGAAGGAAGTCTCCACCTTCAAGAATTAGTTTGCCAAGTTAAACCTTTAACTGTTTACTTAGGAGATTACCCGATCTGCTCTTGACAAGACTTCAGAAATCGCCATCAGTTGGCTGTCCAGGCTGTAATTCAAAGACTCAGACCTATAGAAACAACTATTGGTGTGCTGTGCTCACACACCTGTTACGTCCTATTCATTAATTTTCCTTATTCTTCTTCCCTTTTGATATAAAACCTGCATTGGTGTATTACTGTAATTACTGTACCTGTATCTGATTGTTTCCCTTGTGAACCTTGAATCATGAATGGAAAGGATCATAGTTTACAAAAAAAAAAAAAAAGTCTAAAGTCTGTAACTCAGCAATAACAAAAGAAACACTAGTAATCTATGAGGCATTAATCTGTTTGACCTCACTGGAAACAGCATATGGTTACCTCAAACTGCGTAATGTAAAACAACCTCACTAAGACTATGCACAATGAAAACAATATAAGTCTCTGAATGTTCCCCTTGCAATAAATACTTAGCAATGCTCTAACTATAAACAGAAAAATGCAAATATAATTAATTATCTCTGGATTAATGTTCAATGTGTGTGTATTGTAATCATGGCCCCACAAAAATTTGTGTACATAGGCATGCCAAAATAATTTAATATAATATGCTTTAATTTGCAAAAACAAATTCCTTCAGCATAAGAATCTAGGTTCAGTTGAAAACCAGTAACATGAAATACGTCTGTATCCTGTGTCACCTATGCAATGCTCACAGTATACACAAAGTACTATACACTTCTCAGAAAGCACAATATAGGGAAAAATGTGATACACAGCTGTGTAAGTGTAAATGGTCATTTTCATATAACACAATTAAGTTCACATAAACAAGTCTGTTATATTTAAACAAAACACAAGATGTTAATGGTTGTAATGCAACATTAAGTCAACAGCAAAAAAAAGGCTCTTTAATACAAAATACGCTAAATGTGGTCACACTATGCCATTCAGGAGTGCAAGCCTTAACATTAACAGTAGTTTACACATTGGATCCATGGCTGCCAGTGATGAAAATTTCCACAAAGAATGACAAATGCATATCTTCCAGACTGGTCTAATTAGGCCACTGACCTACTGGTCAAGTATAAACCAAGGTTAAGGCTCTGGTTCTATTTAGTATAAAATTGTGGCAGGTGGCACAGAATTCTTCTGAGGTAATACATAAGTAAATAAAGGCACAATAATCTGTAGAAGATCAAACTAACTAGCAACAACAAAACATGCTGCTCAGACACTTTTTATGATCTTGATTAGGTCAATATAATAACCATAACCCATAGTTGCCAACTCTCCCTGAATATCAGGGAGACTCCCTGAAGAATGGGTGATTTACCTGACTCCCTGAAGTGTTTGGTAATTTCCCTAATTCTAATTTCATCCATTGAGGTCTATGGAGATGACCAATTTCATGGAGGCCAAGATGTAATGATAGAATCTTGTTAATCAGCTGCAGCGTCACTTTTAGCTTTTCTATAAAGATAGTACTGAAAGTATTCACTGACAATTTAATAATCAATAAATACTGACATTTTTACTGTAAAATAGTTTTCCTGGCAGTGCTAGATACACCTATGGGTGGAGCTATTCACAGGACACACCTCTTTGGCGCTACAGGACACACCCCTTTGGTGCAGTACCTTGATAGTGCTCTTACAATCTCCCCGATATTCATTTGCAAAAGTAGGCAACCGTGCCATAACCATCATTATAACATATTTGGGACCTCAAATCAAGATCAGGGGTATTTCAGGAGGCGATAATCTCAATTAGAATGAAATTGTCCATTTGTTTAAAGACTTTATAAGCTCAAACGAAGCATAAAGTAAATATTAGAATGTAATTTAAATTCAGTGTTTTTTAACTACAATAATGTTCTAAATACTATAAGGATTTTTGAAATGATACTTAATACTATAAGGTTAAAAAGACCTTGTGAATGGGAATAGTTTTAACAGACTTTGTATTTGCAAAAAAAAAATACAACTTTGGACGGTATTCACAATTAAGAGTGCGTTAGGTGCAACTGGATCTGCACCTAACTCACCTGTCAAGCCCCACAACCCACCCGTTTTTAAGAGCCTAATGGCATTTAAGAGTGCCATAGGGCTACCTTAAGTAACTGTGCGTGTTTTCCTACTTAGGAAATCCCTTCCACACGCCCGCGCCGGCTCTTTACCGTACCTCCCTCCACCCACTTTTCCCCCGAGTCGACACTAGAACGCCTCCTTTTACTTAAATCACTATGCGCGGTCTTTAAAGACAGCACATAGTGAATCTACAGTCGTAACCACTAGGTATACTGTGTAGTCTATATGACTACACATGCGCAGTGGCTCAGAACCTAAAAATCTGCACCCGGTCCTTTGTCAAGATATTTCTGGAGTAGTGAGTGGATCTCAGAAAATAGAAGAGATCAGGGGTCAGTTCGCCACTGGGAGCCACCCAGAAATAGAAGGGCTGAGGTTGATTGTGTTGAAGCTGCTGTGCTGTTTCCAGAGATAGTGTATGATACCTCGCACAGAAACTCTTCAGCATAAGTCAAATGTTTTGTTTATTTTATGGCTGAGACCGCATTTACACAATCAACGTAAGAAAAAGATACGTAGATTACATAAAAAAATGACTACGCATGCGCAGTAGTAAAAATCGCTAAACACCGGACGTATATGTTATACGTCCGGTACTCTGAATACGGGCCTTAGTTCTCTATCATCTGTGGTATACAGGCAAATGGTATGTACATTCAGGCTCTCAGAGCAGGCTTTGCCTTGTAGCATTGGACTTAAAACTACTGGGCTATAAGTACAAATCTTGTTGCTATATGGGTTTTTTGTTTGTTTTTTATGGACAATGTATTTGTTTTATCTGGAAAATACATTGCCTAACAGATCAGGTCTTAAAGCACTTGACTTGCATTCAATGGACTATGTGTAGAAATCACTCACTAAAGTATCAGCTAAAAGTTAGTTGCTCTTATGACATATATAACCTTACTATGTGTCTGCTGATTAATGTATGTACCAGGTGGGGGTGTATTTTAGTATGGTAGTCTTATTGTTAGGCTGCGGGGAGGGATGGATAAGAAAAAGGGAGACTTAAAGCACCAGCTCTTATAATATCATAAAATAAATCAAGAAGACACTGCATCAGAAAACCCAACTCACGAGTATGACTGGTAAGGCTTCACATTATTGAATGCAATTATTCCAATTGGTACCAGATATTAGATCCATGTAAGTTTTACATCAAATATTTAAATACAAAATATATAAAAAGTAGTGCAAGTGAATACATGCATAAACTGGTAAGTCTTATTACACTTGTGACTGACAATACACAGACTTAAATGAAAGACAATAACTGAATGGATAGATTTAGTGATTCAGAAAGCCATATTAATTGCAACTCTATGCCCTTTGACCTATATTGGATGTCACAAGGATTCTGTAAAAAAAAATTGTGGCAGATTGTAATATATTAGAAAGATAAAAATGTCATTTTTAGAAGAGTTGTGGTGAAACTAAGAGCTAGATTTACTAAACTGTGCAAATGGAAATGTGGAGATGTTGCCCATAGCAACCAGTCAGATTCTAGCAGACATTCTTTAGTATGTAATAAGAAAGTGATATCTGAAATCTGATTAGTTGCTATAGACAACATCTCCACTTTTCTTTTCCAAAGTTTAGTAATTCTAGACCTTAGAATCTGATCCAGAGTTGGAAATAACATAAAAACATGCATATGCGCGCATTGGCAAAAACCATATTGAACTGCAGGGGGATCCAGATTTAAAATGTGTAAAGAGCATGGGTTGGGTGGTGATCTGTTGTAATTGAACTCTAAAATAGAGTATTACAATAAAACTATTAACTATTTGTGATCAATCAACTAATATTTTCCCTGCATGTAAAAAACATAAGGTTCATTATGAAGCATATGTGTGTCCCCTAGCGGCGGCCCATGTAAACAATAAGGGGGAGGGTGTCTCTCCGTCCGTCTCCCCCCTCCCCAGTCCGTCCCCCCCTTCGTGTCCCCAATGTCCCCGCCGTGTCATGTCCGGTCTCCAGTGACTCCCGCCGCCACAGAACATCATTTCCATCCGTCCGTCCATCCCCGATACAGCAACATGTCCGGTCACGGACATTGCTGCATTAGTGTCACCCATGCATGCACTTACACCCAGCCACCCACCGGCAGTGTCGTTGTCACCACCACTAAACCATCAGTCCCCGCCGTTTCATGTCCGGTCTCCAGAAGTCGGCTCCCGCCGCACAGAACATCAGTGTCACCTACCCACAGTGCCCGTGCCCCCAGAGAGAGAGAATTGGAAAAAAATAATAATAATAATGTACGTAACTTACGTAGCGGGGATACGTAAGTTACGTAGCTGGGGCCGCAAAGATAAACAAGTACCGAAAAAATATTTGTGCTTAGAACACCCATCTAGGTGGTACTTTGCTCTTTCCTATATCTGTGACAATTTCATAAAGTAAAAAACAAAAAAAAAGTACAATTACAATTGCCTTTTTGTCTTTCAAATATTACCTTAGCCGGATAAAATAATATAATTCACTTTGAAATAAATATATATGTCACACAGAACAATGATAACATAAAAAAAAAACTGTCCTCCTTATTTAAATGCCCTCTCTACTCTCAAACCTCTCTTTTACTAGGGGCTTAAGTACAACTAGTATGAATTGACTATCAAGCAGTCCAACTGAGATACTTAAAGGGTGTATAAGATTCTGATACACATGGGCCAATTGCACAGATTACAAATGCTTTGACTACTAAAATCACTAAACTAAAGAGAAACAGTGAACCTTGCATCGTCGTTCTTAGAAAACGCTTCATTCCAGCAATAGTGGCAGCAGATAAACTGCATCTGTAGTCAGATGGAAGAATTATGCAGCTAAGCTCATGGTTCTGCTCAATCATTTGTTTTACCAATATCTAATGCAATGACAACATTGTTTGCACTTTACTAATTTTACATTTTGTTGTTTTAAGAATCGAGCTAGGAGAATATCAATCAACTTTCTGGCAGTCTCACACAAATAACTCCGACTCGCAGCCCACTTTTGTTTAAACACGTATCAGGTCTCAGGCTAGCATTTCCATAAATCTTTCTGAAACATGAATATTAACCCATTGGATACACAGATGGACCACGAGGGTTAACGAAGGCAGCATGTAGAGAAAAATGCACTGAGGTTATGTGGTTTTGCCCACAGATTTTTCCCAGGCCTCCAACTTAACCACTCTCTCGGCTGTGTCTGATACAGAAGCTGAATGATTCAACCCAACGTGTTTAGTAGGTTAAAGGAGCGTCTCCCTGCAAGTGCTCAGCAAGATTGTGTCACACAGCACACATGTGCACAGTATGGTCAGCTTGGTATGCTACACAAATAGATAATTACAATGTAACACAGCGCTACCTTACAGAGCAGCTATAACAAATCCTGCAGGAGTCCCAACCCTACTCAACAAGCAAAATCACAAAACAATATTCCTTCAACAATACATAAAAAAAAATGAAAGGACAGAACAGTGCTCTCTATTATGTTATCAGTATTATCCTATTGATCTTATATTCTGTATTTACCATTTCTATAAATGGTTTCTATATTCTGCTATATTAAAAACCTGTTAATAAATAAATAAATAATAATAAATAATTTCTAATAGTTGTTAAAGATAACAAAGTATTAAGACTTAAAATACAACCCTTCTGATTAATCTTCTGAACAAGTTACAGACCACAATCTTCTATAAAATACAATTTTTCAAAGAATGCTAATCAATAAAAAATATTAAAAATATTTGCAATCTACACAGTGTCCTTGTATCCCTTCTTTAAAGGTTGTCTTTCTAACGTTATAAATGAAATAAAGATCTCTTGGGGGGGGGGGGGTTCTCTTTTCTCTGCGTTGCTTTATTTTCATTCTTAAATGTTCTGTTATAGTAGAAAGACACTTTTCTTTCCCATATATATAGGTATATACACACATTGATAAAACAAACAAGGAACTTTTACTCGTGTATAAATGTTTTAAAACAATTGGTAATTGCAGGGGTAGATATACTCACATTTTATGCCTCTTGGGCATAATGCACATCAAAATCTGGTACCACTTGTGTTAGTTTCTCCAATTCCAAGAATCCACACAAAAATCCCATCAGGCTTTCAGCGTGTTTAAAACTCCAGAGTCTACGTTATTTAGGATAATCATATGAAAAACAAAGAAAACAACCTTTGTGCAGAGTATCATTGATACCATCAAAAAAGTACTGGAACCTTCACAATGTGACAGAAATGGAAAGCACTTCTCTTTTTCAGTATCCACAATTAATTCCAATTCAATTGCAACAAAGTATCCTTAAAAACACATACAACATAAAAATATCTTCTTTAAAAGAAAAAACCCCTTAGCAGGGCTCAGTGTGCCGGATCCTGACCTACGTGTGCCTTACGGGTGTGCATGGGTCAGTACCAGTGGTGTATCTACCATGGGTGCAGAGTGTGCAGTGCCCCCCGTGACACTCACCCTGCACCCAATGGAGGCTCCTCTTCTGTTCGCAGAGCGTGAGGCTGCGCAGTGCACGCACGCCTGACATCCCCGCGTGATGCCCGCGCGCAGTGCACTGTTGGGAACGGTAGGCTGGTGGAAACTGTCACCGTTTGTATAGATATAGATGGGGTTGGGAAGAAGGGGAGGGGGACCCGTCTGGGGAGGGGGGCCCATGTGGGGGGTCTGCACTTGGCCCCCTTCATTTCTAAAAACGCCCCTAGTCAGTACATATCATATTGTAGCGGGCAGTGTCCAAATTCCTTCTTTAACTTTTACGACAGCAAACCTGGTCGTTACGGGGCTTCCACGGCCATGTCCCCGCATTTCACCAAGCTATGTAGTCTTTTCCAAGGTGACTATTGTTACAATCAACCCCTGTTATGATCTCTCTCCTCCACTAGAGGCCTCCCATGCCCCCTCTGAAGCTTCTACTGGATTCCACCATTCCACCAGTGTTTATTCATTGACGTTATGTCACCTGTCCTGTCTGGTCTTTGCTCCCTTATCTCCGTGGGTCTGTCCTTGTGTCTCCAGTGGTTACTGGTCTCAGCTATTCTTCCTGTCTTCAGTTGTTTTTTCTGGACTTCACAGTCTCCTGGTATCTGCTCCAGTATCCACTTATTCAGTGCTGCATTCCCCAAAGACTCCAGTTCTTCTGCTTCATCCCTGCATTCCACAAGGACTCTGGTATTTGTGTAATCTTTCCTGTGTTTCTTGTCATATCAGTGGACTTAGCTCCTCACCTGCATATTCCTAGTATCATTCTGACTGCTCCAGCATTTCCTACATATATCTGTGTACCATCAGCTTATCTGCATATCCTGTACATCTGTGTTGTCCCTACAATAAACCTCATTGGTTCCTGAGCTACCTGTGTTCCCATGAATCATAACAGAATAAATCCAGTGTAAACCGAACCTGACGGAGAAAGTTTCTATGAACTTTCCATATCCTGGGACAACCTCTGTCTTTGCTTTAGTTGATTCACAGTTTCTCCATGCCCTGCACCTTCTCTGTCTTTAAATGACTCCGAAAATTCTGTCAACTTCGGAGAGCATTCAATGTCCTGCACAATCCTGACCTTCCTGTGCCCCAGGCATAGTGTCATCTTCCGGGCAACCTCTGCAGTCTTCTCCCAGGTGGCCTCCCGGGCTACCACCTGTTGTGCGACTTGCCATGGGACAGCAGCAAAGCCCGCCCGTGCCATCAAGGGCTCTGGTGAACACTCCATCTTCAGGCATGCAGCCCTAACAACCCTAAGGCTGCTATAGTAGAGTTCCCGAGTTACTGCTGGCAGAAAACCAGCATGGTCTGCGACAGTTAAGGTCCAGGAGTGGCTTCCACCCTCCTCTTACTGCAGAGTGGAACTTTCAGAAGAGTTCTCATCTTTGTCTGTATTGTGCTTGTCTAGAACATTTCCTTTTTTCCTGTGCATTCCGTAAGCCCAGGTACCCACAAACCGAGAGTTATATGTCCAACCCTGCAACCCCAAACGGGGAATCCAGCCCTGCAGTCTGGTTGCCTGTGTCTGCTGTCCTGCCAGAAGTGCCTGTGCCATCTGCCCAGCAAGACGTGCTTGTGTTAGCTGTCCAGCAAGATGTGCCTGCTGCCCAACGATATATGCCAGTGCCTGCTGTCCAGTCATGCCATCCCAGAGGGGAATCCACATGCTTGTTCCATGTCCAGTACACTGTCTATCAAGTCACTTTCTATGTCCGAGTCCACCAGTTCCACTGCCATCTCCAGGTCTCGTGCCTTCACTGGCCTCCAGTCCTCATGTATCTCTCACTGCACCCAGGTCGTAAAAGTCTTCAACTGTCATGTCCAGGTTCTCCAAGTGTCCAGTACAGCTCCTAACAGTTCCTCCATCTGGCAAGTTTCCCAAAGCACCCTTACTTTCTGGCTACACCCAGCTTCAGCCTGTAGTAACTGGTGGCAGATCCTCTAGGAAGAAATCTAAGTGGAGAGGTCATCCTAGTTATCCATCTCCTGAAGTAGTCTCTGCCTATCATTCTCTGACAGTGTGGTCTTTGTCTCCAGAGGTTGATAATTCGGACTATTTTTATATTCCAGGTCTGGACTCAGACTGACACTTTCTGCCCAGTACTTCTAGTGAGAATTCGGGAGTGCCCTAGGAATTCCAGGAGGCATCTAGAATCCGCCTACCAGAAGGGGGCATGTTATTATCAACCCCTGTTATGATCCGTCTCCTCCACTAGAGTCCTCCTGTGTTCCCTCTCAAGCTTCATTGCAACACAGGATTCCACCAGAGGGGCTGCTGTTCTGGCCTGTATCTAAATAATCTGATTGCAGCTTGTTACCTGGAATCTCAAACACCTGTTCTTCCTGCATTTAAACCAGCAACTCACACACTCCTGTGCTGGTTCATTGAAGTTATGTCACCTGTCCTGTCTGGTCTTTGCATCTGTGTTCGAGCTCACTTCTTTCCATGCAATTCCTGGGTTTAATTCTGAGCTGCCACCGTGTCTTCAGTGGTTGCTGGTCTCAGCTATTTCCTGTTTCTTCAGTTGTATTTCCTGGACTCCTCAGTCCCCTGGTATATGCTCCATCAAAGACTACATAGTTAGTTGACATGCGTTGGTGGTTAGCGGGAGCTCTCTGTCCTTAGGTGTTGCAGAGATGCAGGGAGAATATTTAACATAGCGCAGTGCCTGGGCCCGGTTTTCCATCTGCCAGCTGTGAAAACCTCAATTAACCTCATTTATAACATTAGAATGAAAACCATCAAAGAAAAGATACAATGACACTGTGAAGATTGCAAGTATTTTTATATTTTTTTATTGATTGGCATTAACTGAAAAATAGCACTTCATTGAAAATTGTGGTCTGTAACCTTTTCAGAAGATTCACCATAAGGGTTGTGTTTTAATTGTTGATACTTTGTCATCTTAACAACTATTAGAAAAAGTAAATACAGAATATAAGAAGATCAAGAGGTTAATACTGATCACATAATAGCGAACACAGGTCTGTCCGTTAAATTTCTTGAAAGCTTGGTATGCTGCACATCACAATACATACATCACCTCCAACTTGGTTTTCAATGAATGCTTGATGTATTTAACATAAGCAAAGTAGACTTCCTCTTCCTATCTGTTAAGATTAAAATAATATGGGAAGATTATGTTAACTCCTTCTCACAAACAATATTTTAACTTTTTTTCTTTTGTAAAACATATACTATGAGGCAACCTGTACAATCCCAGCCTTTTGGCCTTAAACCTGGTTAGTTACCTAACATTTAATGGTGCGTATGATACGTAAAATGTCTGTCTGGGTAAAATTTTATGTGCCAGAACAAATCCAGGCTTTGCTCTAAGAATTCAGACAGTTAAACTGCATGCTCAAATCCCTGTAATGTACAGTAAGTAGCAATTTCCCAAAAACTGTTTCTGTAAAAGATGCAACTACATTTTATATAGTGACTAGGTCAGGCAAAGATGACCCAAAGCACTTATAAGTGCAATTAGCTTTGCAAAGTAGTACAGACTTCGCGTTGAATTAAATTTGGACCCAAGAACATTTACAAACCTTTTAGTGATGTAGGAGTTACTAACAACTGAGACTAGAAAGAGACAACTACAATTACATACCTCTTTATTGTATACAGTATGCTTACAGGAAATATAAATTTCAACTTGTTCTTTGATGCTCAGACTGCCTGTGTTCCAACAATGCCCCTGAAAGCATATACTCTCGTGTAGCAAAAGGAAACCAAAGAATTAGAGGATTATCTAGAGACACAACAATATTTTAAAATAAAACTTTTATGTGAAAACTCTTGGGCACTATTACACGTTGTGAATGACAGAGATGAAGCAAATACCCCATCACTGCTGGAAAAAAATGAGCATATCCATTTACCACAATGTTTAAAATAGCCTTTTGTAAGATCAAGCGATACAATCAGTCCAAAAAACTAGGTTGACGCAACATTATTGCCCCCAGGGCTGGCCATGTAATTTCACTCAATACTGCACTTCTGTAATTGTAAAGATTTCAATAAGCCAAAGATATGTTTTTCAAGCAGGACTATCCTAACAAGTAAAAATGGGTGGATTTCTATGGAATCTACATTACTTTGTTATTATTCATCCCTTAAACCAGGGAGACATGATTAAAGTCTTTTATTTACCTAATTTACAGGACAGCAAGTAAAAATAAAATGCCATTTTTCATATTAATATAGTGCTGATAGGGGCACGACTTGTAGCACGTATACTGTCCTTAGATGTTGTTATTCTTTAGCTATAAAAATGTTATTTGTTTGTTTCAGTTCCCTCATCTCTTCTCCAAGGACAAACTTCTCCTATCTGCAATAAGGGATGCATTCTCCGCAGCTCAATTTTGGATGTCTGTATTTCAAAAATATTACTATTTAGAGAGTTTAAGTAAATAATGGGTAAATTACCCATTCATCCGCAAACGGCCGCCAGACCTGCCTGACTGGAGCCGAGTATATGGAGAGTCATTTTAGGGATTTGGAGGTTTTAAAGGGTGCTCCTGAGGTAAGTTAGCTCTCAATCTATAAATATATATATGACCCAACATTGGGACTCTCATTGAGAGTTTGGACCACCATATAAATTGGTAGGTGAATGAAAACAATGATAACAATCCACTTGCAGTTGACAGCAATGGAGAAATGAGTTTTATATTAGGACTTGTGTTCACTGCAGAAATTAAACTACTTTTAAGATGCATGGTCAGTGAAGTTTCCCTGCACTAACAGTAGCAGGAAACCAGTTTATTATACAAACATGTTTACACAGATTTCCTTTAAGAAAGAAGGTGAGGTACTAAGAGTGCCATTTGCAGTGTGGCGGTCATACCTAGTGTGGCCAAAGATGAACACTTGTTGTGGATCCTAACATTCCTAGCAGCCCTGGACAAGGTTTCCGGCCAGAGCCCAATGCCAATCTATAAAGCCGTAAAGAGAAATGTTACCACTGGGTAAAACATTTTTCCTTAAATATTAAACTGCTGGCATTCTCTCACACACCTAGATGCAGCTCTGCTCCTATGTTGTTAATAAGGGCAGTCTATAGCCAATATCAAGTCTAATACTATTAAAAGCAATGCATAACACTACTGTCACACAGCTATACATGTTATAAGCAAGCTACCTTTGTTACAATTTCTATAGTATAATAGATGCTGTCATCAGTGACTATGCTTCTTCATGTACACACTTATCTTGAAATTTTCAGCCTTAAGTTACATTCAAGTCATTATCAAAGTTCAGTTTGATCCTGCATTTTAATATGCATAAATTGCATTTTTAGGTGTATTACATTTAAATAACATGTGATAAATTGTGACCAATAGATTCACCTTTTAAATGAAAATTGCACCTAAATAGAAAAAATAGACTTCTATATAAAGAAAGAATAAATACATGCACAAATAAATAAGGTAAGGGGTTCTGAACCCATGGTACGTGTACCACTGGTGGTATGCATCACTGTTATGGGTGGTAAGTGGTCATCAGAGGTAACATTCACTAGCCGCAGGCTTAGGCTGTTTTCACTGACTGTGTTTCAGTGAAAATAATCTCTCAGCAGTCATCGTTAGCAGCTCTGCAGCCAGCACTTGCGAATTAAACACTGTGTGACACCTGACCCCTGCTGTCTGCATGCTGCAGGCATGATCCCAGCTGAAGACCTGTTCCCGCTCCTCTGTTCTGAGGGTGCAGTGGCGCACCCAATGGGGGGGGTTTCTGGTTGCCCAGAAACCCCCCTAGACTGAAATATGAAAAAAAAAAAAATTTAAAAATTTAAA
>WWET01000289.1:701461-721663 GCA_011038615.1 Limnodynastes dumerilii
TTATTATTTTCAAATCTACATTATAAACGTCCTGCTTTCATAAAGAACATTAAAGGACGTCTTTCATGTCCTGGCAGTCAGATAGTACGACCATATTATCAGTATTGTCATTTTACATATGTTTTATATTTTAACAGTGCATCATATTAAGTAGCTCTTCACAATTTTACATACATCAACCTCTGCCACATTACAGACTAATTCCCTAACAAACACACACACAGATACACACGCTAGGGGTAATTTTTGCCTCGTGCAGTATGACATTGTGGGCGGGTCAGGAGAAGAGCTTGGGCAGGACGCGGCAGAGTTTATTTGCCGCGTTTTCGGGCTCCAAAACGTTTGCATCTATGATAATATACCTCACATGTATTACACGCATTGCCCCCTTTCAAAATCCTGCGTTTGCAACTGGGGCGAGCGCTTTTATTTTTCTTTCTCTATCATCTGATAATCACATATATACAACATAATGCAACAATTTAATCCTTTATTTCAATCTACAAAATATTAGGAATTATTAAGCAACTAGTGCAAGTAAAAAAAAATATATATATATAGTGGTTGAAGTGGAAATTTGGAAGTGGTGGTGTGGACATTTAGAAATAATAGAAGTGAATAGGGATTTTTTGCTTTTCTATTTAAGCAGTGGGAAAAGTGGCGGTATGACATACCCCCATATACCTCCTCACTTCGAGCCCTGCATATATATATATATATATTTTTTTTTTTCTTTGTAATATTTAATTGTGAATTTTACAAAAATCATCAAACAAAACAAATATTTAGATATTGCTTTGACACAAAAGAGAAAAACAATTACAATATGGCAACTCATTCCTTCACTTTAATCTGTCCAAAAGAAGATATTAGTATCGATATATTACCTTTGAAAGAGATTTCTCATTAGCAATAAGGGTAGCAAGGCTTGCACAACACACCAAGGCACTTGAACTGGATAGTCCAGAACTGGGGGGAATGGTTCCATCCACCAGGCAATTCATTCCAGTAGGATTGCTCAGACTGAAGCGGTCCTTCAAGAAAAAAAAAACGGAAAAACATAAATAAAAATATTTTTTTTAATAAAATTTTGGACAAAACAGACAAAACATATCAACTGAACAAAAGTAAGGTTTGTTACGTGTTGCCAAATGAACAGCTGAATTAACAAGTAACGAAAACAGCTGTAAAATAATTGCATAGATGATATGTTCCAACAGTAAATTCAGTGACAGCTACTATTGAATTGTACAAAGTAACCTTATTGGCATTTTCTACACTATGTCTGGTCTGTTGATTAAATATTTGTTCTCATTAATTTACAATGACATAACATATTGTGGGTTGTTTATGGATTATGCAGTAGTCTGATTTTTCATAACTTCAATTTAATACAGTTATAAATCACTCTACCACAATAGTCAGCTTTTTATAAGTGAACAAATTTACTGCATAATTTAACAATGAAATCTCTCCAAGGGAATAAAAACTAGTGCATCAACACATGTAAATATAAAAACGTATGCTAATTTGATAACCAGTACATTTTGCACACAGTAAACCATTTGGAGCCATGGGTTAAGGCTGTTCAAACTTGATGGTCAATCTTGTTTTTCTTTATGTGTCATATTTTTTATTATATATTATGGTACCCATAAAGGCTTAACATAAGTTCCACTAACATAGAGATGTGGGGGTCAGGTCTACTTTGAAAGCAATATACCAGCAATTGTTATGCTACATCAATAGTTAAGATGAATGCTAAAACTTAGTCCTATATTTTGCAACAGTTACTAGAATGCTGTTTGAAGGTCTGCACTATTTTCAGAAAGTTGTCTAAAGTTACAGCTTATGTTAATGCAAATGTCTTGGCTAGAGAGCACAGTTCCACTGTCCGTGTTATCTCACACACTCTGGGATAGACCACACCTGTTGTGCTTAATGTCTGTTATCTTAAAACCTTAGTATCCAGTATACAACAGCTGATCCCCTTAAGCTGTGTTTGTGTTAAAGACCCAATCATGCTTGCTCTGCAGCTTTTTAGCTTGGCTAAGAGAAGTTATTTTAAAACTTAAGTTGCACAATGACAGATCTACAATACAATTTTAACACAAACATAAATGTTCTTTAACTGTTAACAACATAAGCACATCTAATAACCACTAAAAACTTCCTCAGGTATAGCACATTTAATTTAACAAAAATGTGCTTATTTAATGATTTTCCAAGTGCATTGTTAAACAACTACCTCTAACCTAAAGTTAAGAACACACAATAAAATTATAGGGCCGTATTCAGCCCACCAGCGTTTACCGAAATTGTATACTGCGCATGCGTAGTAATTTTTTTAACGTTATCTACGTATCTTTTCGGTACATATATTGCGTATATGCGGTTTAAGATTGCATATACGCAATCTACGTACCGAAAAGATACGTAGATTACGTAAAGAAAATTGCTACACATGCGCAGTATACCATTTTGGTAAACACCGGATGTATATGCAATACGTCTGGTGGTCTGAATACGGCCAATGTGTGGATTCTGGAATGATTTGTTGAATCGCTGACAAAACAACACAGAAATCCTAAGGGAAGTTTTATGGAAGTTCTGCCTATTATACAGTTTTCAGCTTAGAGCTCTTTTTTTGCTAAAGCTGTCAGTTGCTGGCAATGTATTTCTAAATAGTGTTCAGCATTCACAGTCAGATGCTAAGTGCTTTCTAAGCTGTCAGCTTGCAAACACCCATGCACCCATGGTAGTTATGCAACTTCTACAAAGGGATCTTGAAAACGATACTCCAAATTTAGATCTAAATATTTATGGATATACAGTGCTCATTGATTACTCCTTCTGCTTCTTCATTTGTCTTCAAGCACCACTTACATATATTTAGTATGAAATAATCTCTTTGAAAAGTGCTTTAAAATCAGAAAAAGTAAACAGGTCCTGCACCGTTTTAAAACTTAGCAAAGTAAGCATCACGCCAACAAAACATGACTTATTTTTCTTGATGTGTTTATTGAAAATACTAAAGTCAAGAGCAAATTCCCAAAAGCATCATAAAACTTTCTTTAACTACATTAGACCATTTATGGGTATTCTTTTACATTCTAACAATATTGAAGACAGTAACTGGAAAAAGGAGGGTCTTGCCCACACACACTTAGTGACAAATGCTCCTGTGGTGTCAAGTTCATTAATCACTCAGTACAATACAATATCATCATATGGTAGCACTCATTAAGAACACTACGTTGCAGAGAGGCTTTCAGAACACTCTGTTATAGTACTCTGCTAAAAGTGGGGTCAAAGTACATAGAGCTCTGTTTTTAGATGTGTAGAAGCTTATTTAATTCTTCTATACACCCAATCCAAACAATGCTAACATTTCAGAAAAAATGCCCAATTCAAACAATATTTTAGAAATAAAAGTTTAACTTTTTGATTACATCATTTTCCTTGAAGACCTTAGCAGTTACTTGGAGGGAACGCTATATTAAATAATACTGAATTATTACAGAATAATAAGGACATATGGGTTCCACTTCTAAGCACAGAGAAACTACATACAATGAAAACATGTGTTTTCACCCTGCTGTGTTGCATTCTTTAAAGACACAGGAGCAGATAAATCACCAATTTCCCTTATGCTAGGCTCTCACACGCTACACCTTGCCCTAACAATCATGTTCAGGAGTGTTTTACAAAAAATCAGGAGACAGAAAAGAGATTAGCTGTCAATAAGATTGCCAAAGCCAGCTGCTGCCAGCACTACATCTGGGGTGCGAGGACAATACTGGTCACATATAGCTTTGGGGTGCCTTCATTTTTAATAACTGAAGCTTATGTACACACTATATTAGCTTTGTGATATACTTCCAAAAGAAACAGCAGATAGATAAAGAAACAAACTCCTTTAAAATATATAGATCTACACAATACACAAGTCCTCATAACAGAGAAAGCTTCTTGAATTAATGTTACATAGAAGTAACATTTTTGGGGGGTATTAACAGGACTGTAAAAACGTAAATTTAGCCCATACAGTACACTTTAAATGCCTTCCTCCTCCCACAATGCGTATTTTCGGCTTACGGGGATATCACATCCATTTGTTCAGAGTTACATACAAGTTACGTATGATCAGAGTTACGCTATCCAAGTAGTGTTTCGTTACGTAGATTGCATACATGCAGTCTTTAAAGACCGCATGTACACAATCTATGCTACAACACGCTGTGTAGATAGCATAAAATAGTTACTACACATGCGTAGTAGCTATAAATAGATAACTAGGCACGTAAGTAAAATGCGGTGTTGTGAATCCGGTTCTATGTTCTTATTTTGATGATCTTTTGAATGTTGTCTTTATATTTGCCACAGAAAGGATTACAGTGGTAATAGCTTAGTTTTCCATAAACGAGACACAGAAAATTAAACCATGCTCCTGGAGAAAAATAATGCAATCTTAATGTTCAATTACCATTAAAAATATTTCCAAAAATTAGAAATAGCTCTTTTAAATACTTTAAATGCACTACTTAATACTGAAAATCTCTACCTTGATCTAAGATACTGGAAGATACTTGATTGAAAGTGCCATGTTCCCACACATTTAAAGATGTGTATAGAACTTTGAACTCAGTTAGGATGGGTATATGGTTATTAGAGAACTCTTTAGTACATGCATATAGACAAGTAAAGACTTTTTCTACAATAGATGGGACTAGCCAAGTGCCACTTATTTGCCATCAAATTAGATGAGTTTTGGGTGTGAGATTTAAAAATGGAGATAACATGTAGAAGTACACTGCTCAAAAAAATAAAGGGAACACTTAAACAACACAATGTAACTACAAGTCAATCACACTTCTGTATAATCAAACTGTCCACTTAGGAAGCAACACTGATTGACAATCAATTTCACATGCTGTTGTGCAAATGGAATAGACAACAGTTGGAAATTATAGGCAATTAGCAAGACACCCCCAATAAAGGAATGGTTCTGCAGGTGTTGACCACAGATCACTTCTCAGTTCCTATGCTTTCTGGCTGATATTTTGGTCACTTTTGAATGCTGGCGGTGCTTTCACTCTAGTGGTAGCATGAGACGGAGTCTACAACCCACACAAGTGGCTCAGGTAGTGCAGCTCATCCAGAATGACACATCAATGCGAGCTGTGGCAAGAAGGTTTGCTGTGTCTGTCAGCGTAGTGTCCAGAGCATGGAGGCGCTACCAGGAGACAGGCCAGTACATTAAGAGACTTGAAGGAGGTTGTAGAAGGGCAACAACCCAGCAGCAGGACCGCTACCTCCGCCTTTGTGCAAGGAGGAATTTGCCAGAGAACACCAAGATTGGAAAATTTGGCGCACTGTGCCTGGAGACGCCATGGAGAACATTCTGCTGTCTGCAACATCCTCTAACATGACCGGTTTTTCAGTGGGTCAGTAATGGTGTGGGGTGGCATTTCTTTGGGGGCCGCACAGCCCTCCATGTGCTCGCCAGAGGTAGCCTGACTGCCATTAGGTACCGAGATGAGATCCTCAGACCCCTTGTGAGACCATATGCTGGTGCGGTTTCATCTGTGAAGAGCACAGGGTGCCAGTGGCGAATTTGCCAATCTTTGTGTTCTCTGGCAAATGCCAAACGTCCTGCACGGTGTTGGGCTGTAAACACAACCCCCACCTGTGGACGTCGGGCCCTCATACCATCTTCATGGAGTCTGTTTTTGACCATTTGAGCAGACACATGCACATTTGTGGCCTGCTGGAGGTCATTTTGCAGGGCTCTGGAAGTGATCCTCCTGTTCCTCCTTGCACAAAGGCGGAGGTAGCGGTCCTGCTGCTGAGTTGTTGCCCTCCCACGGCCTTCCTCCATGCCTCCTGATGTACTGGTCTGTCTCCTGGTAGCGCCTCCATGCTCTGGACACTACGCTGACAGACACAGCAAACCTTCTTGCCACAGCTCGCATTGATGTGCCATCCTGGATGAGCTGCACTACCTGAGCCACTTGTGTGGGTTGTAGACTCCGTCTCATGCTACCACTAGAGTGAAAGCACCGCCAGCATTCAAAAGTGACCAAAACATCAGCCAGAAAGCATAGGAACAGAGAAGTGGTCTGTGCTCACCACCTGCAGAACCACTACTTTATTGGGGGTGTCTTGCTAATTGCCTATCATTTCCAACTGTTGTCTATTCCATTTGCACAACAGCATGTGAAATTGATTGTCAATCAGTGTTGCTTCCTAAGTGGACAGTTTGATTATACAGAAGTGTGATTGACTTGTAGTTACATTGTGTTGTTAAAGTGTTCCCTTTATTTTTCTGAGCAGTGTACTAAAAAAAGAAAATAAGTGAAGTGACAAACAGATGCATGCTAAAAAGGTCACTCTTTTAAAAAGAAAAATAACATGTATGGAACTGCTGCATTAAACATTGCCTAATACATATACTTCCAATTAAACCGGTGAACACCATTTTAGATGGGTAATGAAAAAGGTGCATGGCTTATACATGCATTTTATATGATGCCACCATCTGCCTATGCGATTTCAATGCAAGAAAGTGTAGAACAAGAAAGTGCAGCAGAATCTAGTTGGCTGTGTATTTGCGGAACCCCACCACCACCACACATTAAGTGAGTCACTTGTATTAGCAAGATGCATTGGTACAATCATTACCGTAAAGGTCAGAAAAATATTGCATTAAGGCTACAAACAGAAATCCAATATTTTATTTGCTCTTTTGCGTGATATATGACAGAGCTATATGAAAATCAGATGGCACACTTTACGCTATCTATAAAAAGTTTAACTTTACAGCAAGAATATTATATTACATCAGTCAATCAGTTTTAGATACTATGGGTAGGAAATCTCTTCTCACTGTTTGTTTGATCAGTGTTAGATAGTAATTTTATTGGAGAGGTCATCTCCACTTAGAGAAATGTTTCATAGTTTTTGACCTTATTTAAAACAAAAAAAATGAACAGAAAACCTCAAAAAAAAAACCATATACAAAAGCAAGCACACAATTCCTCCTTGTGCGTGAAAGCAGGAATTAAATGGTCTCTTTGTTGCTGTTTTTCCAGTTATTTAATCAGTATTTTCTTATTAGGCATGATGTCATTTGTGTTTTTGAATCATAGGATGCTGGCTGACAATTGGTTTTAATGAGTTTACCCATACACATGTCACAGATGGGCTTGCCGAAGGTCTGCAGTATATTAGAACAGGATGGCTGTTCCAAGCTAAGTTTGCTAAAATGTGATTAACTGCTTCCGTGCCCACAATGGTTACAATGCACATCAAGTATCTTGGCAAGACAGTCTACTACTAACATTTCCCATTAACAGACAATATTGAAATGCTATTTAACTAATAATAACAGTTCCACTTATAAATTATTGTAAAATGATTACTTAGTTTAAAACACAAGCCATTAAATGGACACTGTCCTCTCAATAATGGATAATAAAAGTATTTACCTGAATTCCTTTCAGTCCACACAGAAAGTAACTGTGCCACAAAGGTTTTGTCTTATCAATGTGAATGTCATTTACAGCAACTGAAAAGTCCCTGTAAAGAGAAGAACATGTACATTCAAAAAGCCTGGATCTTTTGATAGCTCTTTGCTGCCACATGCTGGCACAGCTCTGTACAACAGTTACCTTATTGATATTAGCATATAAAATGTATAGTATAATTCAGAAAAGAGCATTCAGATCTTGATCTCTAATATAAATCACTATCTGGCAAAAAAAAAAAAAAAAAGCATTTTGTGTTAAAACACTTAATATATAGTAATGAGCAAGTATTATTGCAAAAATCTGAAGCAATAATTTCATTTATACATGCTTATTAATATTACACTCATTTTCCTAAGGAATAAAAAAGTTATATAAACCCAGACTTGAGAATAGGAGATGTATCTGTAGAACATATTAGAGCATAACCCAAAGTTAAAATATACTCAGCATTATGAAGCAAGTCCAAGGGCCAGATTTACTAAGCTGCGGGAAAGGAAAAGTGGAGATGTTGTCCATAGCAACCAGATTGACATTTATTAATATGTAATAGGAAAGTGAGAGCTAGAATCTGATTGGTTGCTATGTGCAACATCTCTACTTTTCCTTTCCCACAGCTTAGTAAATCTGGCTCCAAGAGGCATCTTCTTTTCTTAGAAAAAAAATCACATCAAACATCTGAAGACAAACAGACTCATTAAATAAGGGAATTTATTTAATAAACCACAAACGTGTCAACAGATATAGAAACTCACTTGTTTGCATGCTAATAAGAGAACAATTTAATCTATAAACTAATATTTATGCGGTCTCTCCAACCCAGACATAAGAGCAATGACATCCCCAACAGCTTCTGACAGAGGGGCCGGGTTTGCTATCGCAGTGTTGGTATTACAATGTACAGCGAGGGCATCCCCCCTCTCTCAGCATACCAATCCAGACTTCTCAACTACCACCATTTTACATTCGGGCTAGTAGGCTTTAGCTATCAGAAGTTCAGTGGGGAGTAGTTATCAATATATTCCCACAGATATGTGGACCTGAGAAATTGGACCCCCTGTACATCAGATGCGCGGGTGTCTGATTGCTTAAGATTCGTATCTGAGTATCTGGTCCTCTATCTACTTTTAATATTTGTGTATTATAATACCTGTGCAGCTTTCTACTTTTATCTATCTGGATCCCTATCATAAATAAAGCACTTATTTAAAATCAGTATGCATACTTTTTAAAATAAGTTCCCATTGGGTAAAACCTCATATTTGGCAGAACTTTAAATGCTACAAGTTATTTATTTGTAAAGGTAACAAACCGAGAAAGATGATGTGATCATGAGAAGCATGTCAAACATTTCCTCCGTGTTCATCATTTCCTCTACACTATTCTCATGTCTGACTTTAATAGGATGTGACCCTTTTAGCTGATCAAAATATTTCAATGTTTAACATTGTATGATGTGTGGTTAATTTTGGCCATTAAAGGTTTGGGAAATCTGGACCATATTAGTTAAGCGTTCCACTTTTCTCATCCTATTAAATCAATAACCATTTTCTAATGAAAACATTTCAGAGAAAACCAAAATAGTAAATTGGAGCATTACTATAATTTCTGCACTTTGTGGATTAGAATAATGTAAGCATCATCCATAGCTCATTCTCCATCTGTTGAGGGGTTAGATTTAGGGCACATGAATGCATACTAGCTGTGGACTGTAAAACACCAACATTAATGTAATAAGACAACTATTACCAAAACAAAAGGGAAAACATACTACATGTGAATATATTAAAATAATATAATCATCTCTAATTTAGGCTCCTAAATTGTTATATGATTGCAAAGCTTTAGCAATCTGCATTGAATTTGAATAGAGTATGTAGTGTAGTAAATGGAAAGTTCCCAGTGACCAGGTGAGGCTGATTAGCCAATAGAGCTATTGCTATTTTCAGATCTCAGGGCTGATTCAGAGCAGCACTTACACCTTTTTTTAGGTGCAAGTGTAGACCTGAGCAATACCATGTTGAACTGCAAGGGGAGGTAAAATTAAATTATAAAATCAGAATTGAGAGGTGAAGTTTCTTAGCTCAACTCTATGTTTTAGATTGAACATAAACAGTATTTGAGTTATATGTGCAAACATTTTCCATGCATGATAAAGATTTAAAATGAATTAACACCCCTCACTTTGCAAAATGGTTTATCCGAGCTGTACACTTGCACCTGTTTTGCCCTTACTCCCAAACTCTGAATCAGCCCCCTCTCGTTCACGTTTATAACAGTAACATCTATAAAATCCAGTTAGGCAACATTACATTGCAAGTGTTCTGCAATACTGGGAAAACCTATACAAATTTCACAATGCTTTACATATGTGAAATAAACATGGGGCAAACCTGGGCAAGAAAGGAATTTGACATGATGTTGCCGCAGAAGAGTCACCAGCTTAAAAAAATATTCTTCTTGTTTAAACAATGGTTAAGGGTACCTTTGAATGCAATATAAATACAAAGCAATTTATATAGACACAGTTCTACTATATCAAATGAACAGGTCTAACTAATAGTAAATATACTTTAAACATGTCTCATTCATTATATGACACTAACCCCTTTAAGTTCTACCCTGTAACACTGCTTTAGCTATAATACTTCACACTAGAATAAAAATGAACTCAATAACTTTAACTTAATTTTCACCAACACATATTCAAAATATGGGCCAGATCCAGAGCTACGTTTCTATCACGTTTCAAGATGTAGCGTATTTACTATGCTCTCCCCTAGACACTCCCCTCGGCCGTACATACTTTTGCTGTTTTACGCTTGCCAAACCCTACCTTAACTTTACACAGCGTAAGTACTAACGCACGTACGCGCTGCATGTATGTAACGGCCTAAGCACGCCCAGACTGTTGGATTTAAATCTCCCCCCACTTCGAAGCATAATTACGGGTGTCATATGGCTGGCACGCCCCTTCGTTCATAGTTACGCAGTTGATACTAGGCTGGTACATACGTTCAGAGTTACGTGGCGTAACATCTGCCACGCACATGCGTAGTACATACAAAATTGCGTTTTTACCGGTTAGCATAAATATGCTAGCGTACTTATTTCTAGATCTATCCCTATTTGTGTAATAAACACGAGTGCAATTACGGAGATACATTTGCGTATAATATACTTACCTGCCCAACGAATGCCTGCTCGACAATGCTGAAATGGAGAAGGCTGGATCAACTGTGATGCTTGCTCGACAGACACTTCCCAAATCAATGTGTTATGGACGGGGAATAAGAAATTGATGCGTTCAGAGATTTGTAAATGTAATAAATTAAGATTAGTAAAATAAAAACATTCAATTAATAAAACATAATGGCAAGTGTTATCAAATATGACGGATCGCAGTAGTAAACATATGATCAATGATTAACCACATTCCTGGTATTTATATAGTGTGATATCTACACTAATATTTATCTTTACCCTATACGCTAGATATGGAGATTGAGTTGTGATACTCTCTTCTGTGCTATACCTGTTGCTATAAGTTGGTTACACAACATCCTGCATTTATTTTGTTGGCTTTCATCTTCTATGTGGAATCTACTACGTGCTGATATATTTATGACTATCTACATTTTATACTATTTATTGAATCTATTTTAGACTGTTTAATCATGACTATTTAAATACCAGGAACATGGTTAAGCATTGATCATATGTTTAATATTGCAATTTATCATAATTGAGAATGTTTGCCATTATGTTTTATTGATTGAATTTTTTAATGTTACTAATCTCAATTTAGAAAATGTAGAAACCTCTGAGCGCTACCATTTCATATTCTCTTTCTTTGCTATAGAGGTTGGTCACCCCCGGTAAGCTACTGGAGTCTTTGAAATGTTTGGAAGTTGTACTTCTCATAATTACAGCACTGATTTGCCTTATTTTCAGTGTTATGGACAGTTGTGTATTATTTAAATCTTACTTTTTTTTTTTAACCATTTTTTTATTTGGGTTCAGCAAAGCAATAAACAACAATAAGATAACTTTGAATATTCAGGTACATATATGTTAAACATACAGTTTGTCTATGAACAACATAGTCAGTAAACATATTTCAGTATATTGGTACAATTTTGGGTTTCACATCAATACAGCCATGACAATAAAAAATTTAATTTTATTTATATCAGTTGCCTGAGCAGGGAGTTATACAATTCGCGCTTTCAAAAAGTGTAATCAATGTCCCACGTTCGCTAAATTATATTCGGCCCCTCAGGCTTGGGTGCAATGCAGTGTTTGGCTGAGACAGCTATCCGGTGGTGCTAATGTCGGCCTCATCCATGTATATTGGTGGATCTGACAGAAATATCCTTGTCTCATATCATGCAGTTGTTCTAAAGCATTGGTGAATATTTTGTTTTATACTATTCGGCATAGTGAGGTATAGCTGTAATTGGCGCCAAAACCGTTTAATCTTGGGGCACTCCCACAAACAATGATATAACGAGGCTGCCGGGTGATAACATTTCAAACAATGGTCTGTGTCAACCAACCCTGCTGCGTGACATCAGGACAGAGAGAAATATCCTCTATGGAAAATGTTGAGGAACATTTCTCGATAAGTGCTAGCATTTATCGTGTCCCATGAAAATGTAAATGTTTTTATTAGCTGTTCAATGGTTAGTTCTGGGAAAAATTGTAACCATCTCCCCAGCCCTGTAGGACTGCTAGAGTAGTCATACTCTACTTTTAGCATCTTATAATGTTTAGATATGACCCCTCTAGGTTCCAGCGGGCATAAAAGTAATTTATCTAGCTCATTCACCCAGTCATCCTCTGAGAAATTCCTAGTGAGCTGACTAACATAATGAACCGTCTGGTAAATAGCAAACTCATGTGTTATTACCGTCATTACCGCCTGCCTTTGGGGATGTCAGCGCTCTGACAGTGGTGACACCTTTTGCTCTCCAGCTTGTAAAGGGGTATGCCGCCAAGCCCTCTTGGAAGGCTGGATTTTTGATCAGTGGTAGTAAGAGAGTGTTATGACTATTGAGGTTTCTCTGAAAACGAATCTTATGCCAAGTTGTCCAAACCGACATTATAAGCGGATTGTCTAGCTCTTCCTGGGTCAACTCTGATTTGTGGAGATGCAGGAAAGTGGGGAGTGATATGGTGGTAAGAAAGGCTTGTTCCACCTTTACATTTGCGTATTGGTCAGTAAGATGCAGCCAGTCACATATAAATCACAACTGGCTCGCTTGATTATATAGCGTTAGATTGGGGAAGTTAATCCCCCCCCCCATGCCAGGCTCTGCTGCAGCCTTGGGAGACCAACCCTGAGCCTCTTATAGCGCCATATAAATTTGTGGAAAGCTGCATTTATTAGCTTCTCATCCCTGGTTGTCAGTAGGATGGGCAGCATTTGCAATGGGTACAGCAGTTTCGGAAAGGAAATCATTTTTAAAAGATTTGCTCTACCGAGGTACGAAATTGGGAGATTTTGCCAGCTGGTTATCTCCGCCAACACTGTTTTGATCAGTTTGTCCATGTTGGAAGAATACAGTATGTATAATGCGCGGAATTTGTACTCCCAGGTATGGAAAAGAAGTTTTCGCCCATTTAATATCAAAATGGTTAGCCCATTGCGGTTTCACCCTAGCACCTAGGGACATCGCTATGGATTTGGTGGCATTTATTGTAAACCCAAAGACTACGCCGAATTGTGCAATTCCGTCTAATATTGGACGTAGAGAGTGTTGGGGATTGGAAATATATAATAATAAATCATCTGCAAACGCTGTGATTTTGGTTTGCGTGTCTCCTATCCTGATTCCCTGGAAAGTATCCCAAGACTGCAGCAAGCGTAACAAAGGGTCCAACGCTAGGTTGAAAAGGAGCGGTGATAGAGGGCAGCCCTGTCGCGTCCCTCTTGTCATAGCCACCCTGTAATTGCTGGAGTCATTAACAAGAAGTGTCGATGTTGGATCGTGATACAAAAAACGTATGAATTGAGAAAACATGTGTCCAAATGCCCGAGCTTCAAAAAACCTTCTGGAGATGAGTCCAAGAGACCTTATTGAAGGCCTTCTCCGAATCCAGACTCAACAAGATACCCTCAGAGATGGGGAAGTTTGTCTGCGAACTCGCTACCATCGCCGCTAAAGCCGTTCGGTCGCCCCGGACCGAGTGTCGGTTATGCGTAAAACCCATTTGGTGTTCAGTGAGGAGAGCCGGCATCATGGTTTGTAAGTGATTCGCTATAATTTTCGCGAGTAATTGGAAGTCTTGATTTAATAAAGTAATTGGACGGTAGGATTCTACCAAGTTTGCTGCTTTACCTGGTTTTAGTATAAAAATGGTGTTGGCCTCATTGAAACCCGGATAAAGTGGCGGGTCTGTGTACAACTTCTGATATAATGTGGCTAGGAAAGGTGAGATATTAGGTTTTAAGAGTTTGTAGAATTCAGCAGTATAGCCGTCAGGACCTGGAGATTTATTGTTATTAAGTGAGGTGATCGCTGTCAACACCTCCTCCTCAGTGATGGCGGAATCCAATAACTCCCTTTGCGCCGGGGTTAGCTGGGGTAATTTAGCCGCAGTTAATATCTCTTCGTGTAGCGCTGAATTTGTGAGTGGCGCCGTGTATAAGGTGTTATAATAGCGGTTGAACGCATTCGCAATCTCATCCGTTGTATTTCATTCCCGTCCTGTGCCCGGGTCATGAATTCTTAATATTGGGGGTTTACTTTTATATGGGTTGGATATTTTTGCTAGCAATTTCCCAGTCTTATTCCCCCACCTATAGAAATGATTTTTGGTGTAATCTAATTTTAATTTAGCGTGTGATAACAAAAACGTTTCCAGTAAACGTCTTTCTAATATATAGGCGTCTTGGTTTTCATCGGAAGGGTCGGAAGTGTATCGGGCAAAGGCCACCTGCATAGAGGAGAGGAGTAAATTATGTTTTTCTTTAAACTCTTTCCTTTTCTTGGCCTGGTAGGAGAGGATATGCCGCTGTAACACTGCTTTAGCAGTGCTCCAGGAAAGGATGGAGTCATCCCAGTGACCAAGGTTGTCATCTACAAAGTTCAACCATTTAGTCTTCAAATATTCTTGAAACTCCTCTTTGTTATGTAAGTAAGACGGGAAACGCCAACTATAGCGCGTGGATCTGGTAGTTGTGACCTGTAAGACTACTGATATCGGGGCATGGTCTGACGCTATAATATCATGAATATGTGCGGAAATTAATTTTAGGAAGAGTTTGTGTGCCATCAGAAGGTAATCTATTCTGGAAAACGTTTTGTGAACGGAGGACTGAAATGTATATGTTTTCTCCGTGGGGTGGGTCAGCCTCCAGGGGTCCGATAGCCCGTGTCTATTTTTGAGTAAGGGGATCCCTTCCCATATACGATTTATCTAATTGTGGTTGGTCAACCGCATTGAAATCGCCGCCAAGAATAAGATTTGGGGTATCTTGCTGCAACAGCACATGAGAGATTGATGCGAAGAAGGCCTGGTTCGGGCCATTCAGAGCATAGATGTTAGCTAATGTGAATTTCTCTGACCCTATTTGCACATTTAAAATTAAATAACGTCCTTGCGGATCGATGGTCTGACCTTCAACCTTGTACTGTAATTGTTTGTGAAACAGAATAAATCTTACTTTTAATCTCAGTTTTCAGGTAAGGCATTGGGTTAGGATGCTGTTAGGGGACAGTTAGGGTTAGGCTGTGGTGAGGGAAAGATTAAGGTTAGTTTGCGGTAATGGGATGTTTAGGATTAGGCTGCAGTAAAGGAATGCTTAGATTTAAGATGTGGTGAAGGGACATTTAGGATAAAGCTGAAGTAAGGGGACTGTTAGAGTTAGACTGTGGTAAGTGGACGGTTAAAGTTAGGCTAGTTAAGGTTAGGTAAGGGGAGGGTTAAGGTTAAGCTGCAGTGGGGAGGGGCAGGGTAAGGATAGTGGACCAGATTCACACTTAAGAGTGAGTTAGGTGCGGCCAAATCCACACCAAAACTCACCCATCCATCCCACAACTCTCCCCCTTTTTAGGAGCCTAATGGTACTTAAGAGTGCCATAGGCTACCTTAAGTTACCAAGCAAATTTTCCTTCTTAAGAAGGAAAATAAGCACAGAGAATAGCTCACTGCGCCCTCCCCGTCTCCTTTGCATATGTCCCCCCCATCCACTAAGGTGCAAGATTGAATAGGATTACCTGAATCCACAAGCATGGGATGAAATTGGGGTTCACTTCATGAGCTTCCCCACGTGGCTTGTAAAATGATATCCAAGTTCTGTTGTAATGTGGGTGGCCACCATTTATAAAAGATAATAGGTATGCAGCAATAAGCAGTCATAAAATAGTTAACTGAACTTGTTGATGCAAAAAAGTAAATAGCCGGTACTATCATCTTACAAGCCACGAGGAGCTCCTGGAGTGAACTGCAAACTTCAAGTTTTCACCTTAGTATTGGGACCACTGTGTCCCTATATTCATCTAGGCTTATATTCTTACAGGTCCTGTGGATTTAATTATCAATTGTGAATTATTGCATATTTATTTTCGGACTATAAGTTATCATCACTATATTTACTAAATTCTCATTATTAATTAATGGATATCACTTAAAATATTGATTATTCTAATGGATTAAGCTGTGAATATTTCCATCAAGAAAGATTTTTATTTGTGCACTTTTATTATTAATTTTATTATTATTGTTACATATTAAAATTTATGAATCCAGGTTTGCCGTTTGCCATCTCCTTTCTTCATGTCCACCATCCATTTAATTTTACTAATTTTAAATTTTATCACTGTACCTTTTAATATTTGTTTTATTCTTTTTTTTTTGAGAGTTTAGCAAAAGCTCTAACAGCTGCTGTCTCTAAATTAGCGCCATAGGTATCTTGTTGTTTGGGTTTGGGGATATCAAGCCTTTATATTTTAATTTGGTGGCCCTCACCAATAGCTGAATATCCTCTTACTGGGAGAAGAAAGGTAAAATTTTAACCAGTTAATACAGAGAGCCGACTGAGAGCTAAACTTGACCACCATTGTAAGCAGATGTCACAGAGCCACCTCCCCTGCATCTGCTAAAAAAGATTGTTATGACTAGTACCAGTAACCAGGACTCGGAGTCTATCCAGGAGTCAGGTGTTCACTAGAGCCCCTAATGGTTGGGATAGTCTGGGCTGCAGACTCCTGGAGGTTGCAGCCCCTGGCAGCAATATGTCGATATCGGCAGAACACACAACGCACAGGGAGGTGGCATACCGCTGACATACAAAGACAAACAAGATTAACTAGGGCAAATATACAAGTTCACACACTCTCAAAACACAAGAGTAGAATACAAAGGTCAATCAGGGAAGGCAAAAGGAGAGAGAGACACTGGGAGCTGATAGGAACAATGGGCACTCAGTAATTAATGAAACAGAAGCAAGGCAAAGAAAAGCATAGAGCAAGAGAAAGATAAAGAACAGGCACAGACAGACAAGCTGGAGATGTAACCGGCAATTAAGAGAGAGCGGGTGGCGCTTAAATAGAGGATGATAGCCTCTGATAGGACAACACTAATGCTGGGGCCTAATTGGTGCCTAGCCGGCACCGATCTCCACATGGCTAATTTGTATACCGCCACGCCCATGTGACGGTATGCACATCAGAGAGGAGAGGAAGATGACGGCATGTAACAAAGATAAGTATGTCGTCTGCATACAGGACAAACCTATCCATCTTAATGCTGTCTGGAAGCTCCACTATGCAGGGATCCTTAGGAACTTGGAACAAGACCGGCTCAATGGACAGTACAAACAGAGCAGGAGATAGCAAAAAGGAAGCAGTAGAAGGCTACTTGAGTGACTAATGAATAATGTTATCTATGGAATAATAGGCCGGAGCCTAATCAACGGCCAACAGGGGAATGACAGGCAGTGCGCCCATAATCCCCGTTTTGAAGCTTGAGCGCATGCACAACCAAGGTTACGGCCGACGGCTCTTACGAAAAGGTGGCTTTACCCGCTTTTACACATGTCGTATCTCTGCCATGAAGGTGAAGATAGATATGCTAATTAGGGCACGGGCAGTAAGGATGCATATGTGATTTTAAAAGTTAGGGTAGGAATCTGGGGCATGCACTCCCTGCTACGATGCCACCCTTAGTGACCATGGGGCATGCACTCCCTGCTACGATGCCACCCTTAGTGACCTCGGGCGCCAATAAGGCACCCACAGGTCTGGATACGGGCCATTGAGATTACCATACTGTCAGAAGTTTATAGATATTAGTTTAATTACATATATTTTATGAGGAATATTGTTACTTTAGTTTTCTATGTAATCGCAACCAGTGTCTCTCGTTATTGACAACTGAGCAGCTTGTTACACTGGAAACTAATTAACTGTTTATTTAAACTTACCCGAATGTTAGTCTTTCGCTCTGATGAAACCCGGAAAAGAAAAACATATCAGAGGTTCATTACGTCTCCATCTGGATGCCTACAACATACTTGATCAACTCAACATTAAAAGTTCCAAAGGTGTTTTTAGGAACATTGCTGGCGTGATGTACTCTGCATGATTTTTCACTGCACATGCTCAGAACCCAAGAGCATGGAATTGCGCCCCACTTAGATCCTAACTCAACTTGTGCCGTGGTGGCTTGTGTTCCGAGGGGTGTAATGAGGGGGAAGAGAAAGAGGAACGTAATCAATGTATTGTAAAGGTGTGCCCAAGCAAGTGCATACGATCCTTATCTGGACGCAGACATAAGGAATGTCAAAACATTTGCACCTTCCACAGATCAGGCCAGATCCAGACTTTAGTTCCCTGTAAGTACGATTGTGTAGTGTATTTATTGTAAGTATAATGCATTCCCCCGGGCACTCCCCTCGGACGCACGTCATTAAGCTAATTAATGAATCCCAAACCCTACCTTAACTTTTCCATGCGTAACAGCATTCGTACGTATCGGTTTTATGCTAGTGTAGGAGTTACACGCCCCTTCATAGTCGTAACATCTGCCGTGTGCATGCGCAGAATGTACAAACAGCCAAATTTACACATGCAGCATGCGTAACTTCGCTGTCGTACTTAGGTCTGGATCTACCCCATCATGTCTAAGTCCAGGCAGCAGACAGTCCACAACCTAATGCTGACCAGTGCATTAGAATTTCACAAATTAAACACAATACTAAAGTCAGGATATTGCTTCTTGGATATTGTGCTGTTGTCAAATATGTAATATATACAGAATTAAAATGATTTTTCATTTTTTTATTAAAATGTCATAATTATATCCCATTGTTTTAGTGTGTGTATAGATTGCTAATTAAGTGGCTGCACTATTCATAATATTTATTTTCATTATACAATACAGTTTAACTACCCTGCACCTGCGCAACATATATGGTCACAGCTGCATTGAGTTTGTCTGCTTTGTACCCACACGCTACGTGCCATACTTGCAGAGACTTTCAGAGGTACAATTATTAGAATTGTTTTTGCACAACAGAGGGATCTTCTTTCAGGACAGTGGGTTATTCCATCAAGCATGATATCAATCACTATGACTGCTAGGATAAAAGAGTAAAAGACCTAAACCACCAGATATACCTAAGAAAAGATTTCAAATGGATCTGGCAAGTACCGATTTTAGCTCTTTCTAAAATCGGATAAGATTTACTTATTGTGACCAGCAGCAGTATATGTAAACAAATCCGGGTGTTGTCTAAGACTGGAATCTGAACTCTGAATAGATACTACCTGGTCGTTCTATTGTATGATATATAGCACTTCCTTTTACTGTATGTATCGAACCCAATGTTCTATTGATTGTATGCTTGAGAGCAGTGCCCTCTTACTTACCCGGTCTATTTGCTACTACCCAGCCTTGCTTTAAAGTGATTGTTTAAAATTGTAAAGCGCTACATAAACTGATGACACTATATTAAAAAGTTGTTAATATGTAATAGGGGCCCTGCCTTATGATTATGCCTTAAGTGACAGGACTTTAGTTTGAATATTTTTTAATTTCTGTATTATATATGTTTTATATCAGATAATTGAACATTTGTCAAATTTTTCTAGTTGTTATCTCTTGTCTTGTGTCCTATATAGTCTGTCATTTTTTTGACTAAATGTGTACTTTATTTTTAGCACTTCTACTTGCAACTACTAAGGTAAATGTGTATAAACAATACAAATGTATTTAAATGTAACATTTAAAATGTACTTACAAGTAAGATGGTTTTGTATTGGACAGATGGAGCACTTGAGATGGGACAGATTGAACAGCTGCTAAAATATCTTGTTCAATAGCCATTGGAAGAACAGCATAGCCACAGTAATCAATATGTTCACCTGTAAAATATAACAAAGAAAACAAAGGAGCATATAAGTAATCCTGATAAGCAGCATTCGTGAATTGAAATATGACAAAGATTAATGGCCAAACCTTTGGTTTATCCCATGTCAACAGTATGCCTGCCAATTATTTTTATTAATATTATTAATTATTATTAATAAATAATTATTAATAATAATAAGACTGAACCAGAAGGGCTCTCAAGAAATTCCCCTGCATCCCCCACTACCTTAAAATTTCTGCACTGTCCTCACATAAAATGGGGATGGCTCTGAAGTTAGCACACCCAGAGCGC
>WWET01000289.1:759646-782425 GCA_011038615.1 Limnodynastes dumerilii
ATATATATATATATATAATTACTATGCTGGAGACCCTCCTTATAGTAATGTTCATAGGTTGAGTTCTTTCTGTTGTATGCTCCCCTGAACAGTATAGAACCAGCTGCCGTTGCTACAGAGTGTTTAGTGCTGCCAGGAGTTGTGACAGACATCTCCACTTTGTGGGGACCCCTAGTGTGTGGGGGCCCTGAGGCGGCTGTCCTGATTGCTCCTATGGTGGAACCGGCCCTGCTTATTATTACTGTACACCAGTTTTGAGTTTCAATAACTTGGTGTCTATTTTAAATAATCTTTTGTATTTACCCTACTCTCATTACCTGTGCATTAATTTGAATGTTGCATTTATAATGTGTTTGCACCGTTTTGATTCTCCAGTATTTGGTGTTAACATACTTTTTGTGTGACCCCCACAGCCCTACACTGCAAGGTTGGAGCCTCCGATCACGGTTACCCGGCTAATTTCAGGCTTGGCTGAAAGTGGGCGGCGACTGGACGGTCGCACTGTCTTCCAATTGGTGCAGACATCTGTCATGAGTGGAAGCTACCATGGGACCCGAGGGAGAGGGGGAGCGGTACTGTGCTCCTTCATGCTGTTTATGGCACTGCTCTATTTATACTTGTCGTGGTCAGTGTGTTTTTTCTTTATGCAGCCTTGCTGATGCCACTACTTCCCCTGATGACAGTGTAGGGATGTACTGAAACAGCTGTTTTGCATGAAACAGCTGTTGGGCATATGTGATATTTGCAGGGACATATATGATACTTTCATTTATGCTGCAGGGCTTCCATTTTTCTTCCCCATGTTGTTCAGGGCCTCTGATGATCTTTTCACTTGCCGGAGTGTACAATTATTCTATACAGGGAGGGTGACCCACAGCGCCCATCTCTGAGGAACATTATCATATACTCTAAATCTGATTACGTATATTTGGAGGTATTTCATTCTGGGCACTTTTAATATATTTTTCTACATATTTTCTATATATTTTTACACATTTTGGTGTGTTGTAATCTGCTGTACTCTGTATGTAGTGCGCATGGTGCTCAATAAGGACTATACCTTTTAACCTATTTTTGTATTCATTATATAATCATCTTGCGAAGGTTGTGCTGGTTGGTTCTTGTCTGAACACATATATAGTAGTTTAAATAATCAACAGTTTGTTAATTCTTTTTTGCAGGAATTTGTACAGGCAACTCTGAATTACATTAAAGACACTACTACACTACTTTGTGCATCTGACAATGGATGTTGCAAATTTATATATAAATATACCCCATGAGGAGGGAATTGATGCTGTGCGTTCAGTCAATTTGATGGTCAACTTGTGTTTTTTTTTTTATTTATTCAGTTTATTATGACAAGAAATTACTTCTTATTCCAACATACACTTTAGCTTCAGGTCCAAGGGACCACGATGGGGTCTAATATGGCCCCATCTTATGTGAATTTATTTATACATTGTTTTAAGAGTTGTCACATCATGGGTCACTCTAAATTTGCCAGTTCAATAGCGTTTTATGAGGTTTATTGATGATTTATTCTTTCTATGGTCAGGGTCTGAAAATCTTCTTAAAGAAGTCCTAATACATTGAATGGATTAGAATCAACTATTAAGTTCCCTATCAAATGTAATAGATATCAGATTAGTTTTCTTGATGTTCTTATCACACAAACTTCAGTTAATTTTTCCACTATGCTTTTTTGTAAGGAATCAGATAGGAACACACTATTGAAAGCTGAGAGTTTCCACCCCCAGACTTTAAAATCAGGATTCCTGTGCTCACAGATGTTACGCATGGTGAGAATGACATTAGATAGGAAGTTATTGCCAAGAGCACTTGAGGAGATGGGGGAAAGATTTATTTCCAGTGGATATAGATCTGAGGTGAAAGCAGCAATTCAACGGTGATTACACTTGAATAGGAAGGATTTATTTAAATCTGTGAACAAGAGTAATGAGCAGCAAATTGTCTTAAGTAAAACCTACTCAACTTAATCTACAAATTAAGAAAAGCAGTTAACAGACATTGGCATATTATTTCAACCAACTAAAGAGTTGGCCCTTCCTTATAACAGCCAGCCCTCAAGTGTTACAGATGTAGTCACAATTTTAGGGACTATTTGGTTAGGACTGATGCCCTACCAACAATGTCAAGGACATGGATATCAACATGACAGGGGGTCTATCGTTGAAACAGATGCATTGATTGTCAATTTCTTTTACAAGGGGCTCAGTTTAAGCATCCCACCAAGGAGTGAGCTATGAATGTATGCTGGCTAGGATTGCTATGGTCTCCTTAGAAGTGATCCATGCCGCCTCTAACACTAAACACAGCGGCCAGAAGTAAGCTGCGTTTTACACACTGTGGTTGGACCCCTGAGGACAGCGAGATGCTCACTGAAACAGCTTCCAGGTACTATTGGGCAGATGGAACTTTTTTATGATGGACTGCTTCTAAACCTGCCTTTGCCTCTAAACACTCATTAAGTATTTACCATTTTGCACTTTTCAAATTTGTGTGTCTGGTGTTCTGATCACAGTCATCTTAGGATATTATTGGACTGTGTATACTTACCTCTGATCATGCAGGTCTTTGTCCAATAGAAAGTTATTGTGCAGAATTTCTGGAGATGGGCAGTCAACAGTAAATGGAATGACTCTGCTCTGTGCTGCCAGTTTCGGATAGGATTATCTGTCTCTGTCAAATATGCCATGATTCAGTTTCCCACAGCCAAAGACCTGGATGACCTCATGTGTCTTGCTATTAAAGTGGATTGACAACTCAAGGAGCTTCACCTCAAGCTCCTCCTCGGCATTACATTTCCAGGAGATGTTGGCACCTGAAGAGCCCATGCAATTGGGATTTTACCATCTCACCAACCAAGAAAAGCTCCAGTGCTTAAGGCCTAAGCTTGTATTATTTTGACAAAGATCACAGTCATCAAGTGTTAAAAAAAAACAGAAGCAGATGGAAAACTAGTAACCCCATTGGATGGTGAAGAGGTCCGAGTGGGGGTACAATTAATCTCTTCATGTAATTCTTTTATCATTCCTGTCTCCTGCTGTCTTAAAGAACGGTCCATTACCACCACATTTGTTGACAGTGGAGCTGTGGGAAATTTCTTAGATGAACGTTATGCCAGCAGTCTACAGATTCCAATCCAGTCCTTGCTGTTATGACATGTGGTCTAGATGGTAAAATGAAACTTATACCAAAGAGAGATTGTTTATAACTGTTTAACATACTTTATGGACATAAAAATGAAACATACACTTTTTAGATATTCAAGATCAAACAATTTTTAATGAAAACTATGGTCCCTTGGCTTAATGACACTGAACCATGAGGAGCATGGCCAAAGGAGAGTAGCTAAATCCCAGTAGTAGCTCTCACAGATTAAAACAGCTATCTGGGAATCTTTTGGAACTGCCATTTAAATCAGGGACTCTTATGAGGAAAAAGAATTTTGGTGGTTTAAGCCTGCACTAGGGAAAACACAAAGGGGGAGGAAACCCTTGTTAGAAAGGGAAACACCTTTCCACCACCTATGGACACAGAATGAAAAACTATATGAATATAAAATTCCCTTTGCTTCCTCCACTGTTTTGGTACTTAGTCCCACAATGAGGAGGGTCCAGGTTCTAGTTCCATCAGCAGGGAATGCTGTCTCCAATTCCCACCTAGCCATTACTGTGAGTAGAGCAGTGGAATCCGTTAAAAGGGAGGGCTATTTAAAAAAAAAAAAACTAACAAAAAACAAACTTACTACTAGCAAGGCAGGCTGTGATAAAAAAAAAACCCAGCATCTCCCTCGGCAATATAAAAAAATAAAAATATAAAAAAAATTGGAGAGTCTGAGTGGGTTGGAGTAGGGAGGAGCTTCTTCCTTACAGTTTACCCAGCTCCAGTGACTCTTTCTAACCCCGTGGTCGCAGATGGATGTAAGAGAAAGCATTTTTATGTAAACAGGAACCCTAGAGACGATGCTTATAAAGAACACAGTAAACGGAAAGTCAATCCAAGATTACACTAAGCTGTTTTAGGCTTCATGTTTGCCTATGACTTTTAAACAAGAAGTTGTAGAAATGAGTAACTATAGACAAAACTACTGTCTTCTGCTTTCACACTTTGAGGTGTGATATAGAAAAAAAAAAGACAAAAACAAAGGACTGTATTCACACCTAAGAATGATTTAGGTTCTTAATTATACGCAAAAAGTAGCATGCCGACTCCCCTGACACGTCCCCAGTTTTCAGCTTCTTAAACACCTTACCAATTCCATATGGCTGCTTTATCTTTAGGTTCATAGTTGCGTGCATAGGGCGGCTAATTAAGAACATTTTTGCCTAACCACGCCCAGATTTACTCATTTAAATGGTTCCCTCCACTTTTTATCTATGTTCTGAAGTTTTCCCAGCATGCCTCTTCATTCTTAAGTCATTATGAACCTTGAGGAAATAGGTTTGTAATGGTGATTTAGAGCCGTTCCGTTCTAAAGTTCTACGTAAACTATTACTATTAAGTTACTAAGCCTGCGCAGTATATCTCTTCTTAAATATATGCACCTAAAAAGTAGCATTTTCTTAACTGTTAATCAGGTCCAAACTTCTTAAGATATTTATCTAATAATCCTAATTTTGTGCTATATCCATTACTTATGAGATTTCTTTATTAACAGTGTAAATCCAGTCTAATGGTCAGCTTGATTGAAAAAACTGACATGAAGCTAAAGTTAGCCAGTGACAAAATTGTACTTTACTTCTGAATGCCTCAGTATAGAACTTCATCACATATTTTGCAAACATGCAGAAGGTTTTCATTTAGGATGATAGCCTTTGGGAAAAGATAAATTATGGTTATGGAATGTGCAAACATGAAAATTCATATTAAAAAAAGTAAAAGTAAATCCAACATATAAAGCAGCTACATCTATGCATAGGTATTTATTTCAGGTAAACACTGTAGCACAGTATGTGTAATATACCTTATGTTCTTAAAGTAGCTGCTATTAAACCATGTAACTGCCATTTTTCATATCTGACAGACATAAAAATAATTGGCTGGAACTACAAAGTACAAATAACTGATGCACAATATCTTACAAAAAAACAAAAACTCCTTGCTTTACATGCATCTCTCTATCGTGATCCTTTACTTTAGTGGAGAATAGTAAACCAGTTCACACTAAAAATAAAAAGACATCAAAGACAATCTATCACATATGCAGAAAACCTAAAGCTAAAACGACAGTTTTCACAAGCATTTCATTATTTTGAGAAAAGCCTTACAGTCCAAAATACAAAATAAGATACATATTTCCCACACTTTAGTGTTGGCAGTTACAACTGTGCACCTCTGAGGTATATGTAATAAAATGTGACAATGATTGCTTTTTTGTAGATGTACTAAGAGGTACTGAGTACTGAAAACTTTTATCAAGTCAGGTAACTGAGTAACTTTTTTATACAAAGTTATATTGCTAGTGACAATACACCAGTAAAAATGTATGTATATCATGGTTGCCGACTTTTGGCAGCTTCTCTCCGGGAGATCCCGGAGAGAAGCTTGCGACGCTTGCAGGGGGCGGGGCTTAATTATGTGAATTATGCACATTACGTCATTAGGCTCCGCCCCCTGGCTCATACTAGCCCGTTTTGACTTGAAATAGGGGTCGGACGGGGCTTGATGCCGCAGATTGTGTCATCAAGTCCCTTCCTGTGCCTAGCAACACTAGTATACTAGTGTTGCTAGGCAGGGGGGCAGGACTTGAGGCCGTGGTTTCAGTGAAACCACGGGCCTCAAGTCACTTGCGGGAGATTTGCTGGCTCTCCCGGGATACCGGGAGTACTGCCCGAATTTCGGGAGTCTCCCGGACATTCCGGGAGAGTCGGCAACCCTGATGTATATAGAAATCAAGTTTTAATATAAATTTTATCAACACACAAAACAAAATAAAGGCGCAGTCCAAACCACAGGTAACATGAAAACTACAATTAATAAATGGTAAGTACTACAAACTTGTGCAAATTTGTGGTCTACTTATTTTTTCCTTTTTAAATCTTATACACACATTTATTAATAAAACAAGCTACATTACATTTGTCTACAAGACTTAACAGTTTCTCCAGTTAACTATATAATAAGCAACATTTTTACATCTATCCTAGGGTTACTATAGCACCACATATTTAAAATGTGTTGATAAACAGAATAAGTACATGTTGATGTATAGTTAGAAGCTATACCACTAGATGGAGCTATTTATTCAAAATAAAATATTTTGCACATAATGCACAGGGAAATGTAGTCAAGGCCCATAGAGCAGACGTGTCAAATTAATTTTTTACAGCCCAGTATTACTATGTGGACCCAGTGGACCACTGAGTTAAACGCAGGCCTGGCACGATGCCCCGCTGTCAGCGATTGTGGCTGAAAGGGGGTTCCTGCTATCAGCCACGTCAGCAAGTGCACAGAACAGCTGATAGCAAACCCCCTTTCAGCTGTCCCGCATAATTAATAGAAGGAACCAGACTAGTATAGGCAAATGACGCTAACGTGACATTAGTTCAGTGAAGGAGAGCGTGAACACCACGGAGCAGAGCAAAACACGGAAGACATCAATTATAAGTAAAGTATATACTGTGGAGGCTGGAGACATATGAATGGGGAATTACTGGGAGCTGAAGACAAATGATGGGGAATACTGTGAGGCTGGAGAGACATGATGGGAAATACTGGGGAGACTGGAGACACATGAATAGTGAACACTGGGTAGGCTGAAGACACATGAATGGAAACTACTGGGAAGGCTGGAGACACATGATGGGGAATACTGGGGAGGCTGAAGACACATGATGGAGAATGCTGGGGAGACTGAAGACACATGATGGGAAATGCTGGGGAGGCTGAAGACACATGATGGGGAATGCTGGAGAGGCTGAAGACATATGATGGGGAATGCTAGGGTGGCTGGAGACATATCGGAGCCGATTCAGAGTTTGGGAGTAAAGTAAAAAAAAAAAAAAAGGTGCAAGTGTACAGCTCGGCTAAACCATTTTTCAAAGTAAGGGGAGCTAATTAATTTAAAATCTTTTGCATGCAGGGAAAATACTTTTACACATGGATCTCACATACTGCATAGCTTTATGTTTAATCTATAAAACAAGAGTTGAGCTAAGAAACTTTACCTCTTAATTCTAATTTCACAATTTAAAAATGCCTTCCCTTGCAGTTTAACATGATATTGCTCAGATCTACACTTGCACCTAAAAAAAAAAAAGGTGTAAGTGCAACTCTGAATCAGTCCCATGAATGGTGAATACTGGGGAGGCTGAAGTCACATGATGGGGAATACCGGGGAAGCTGGAAAGACATAAAGGTGCTGATTCAGAGCTGCACTTACACCTTTATTTAGGTTCAAGTGTAGACCTGAGCAATACCATGTTAAACTGCAATGGGAGGCAAAATTAAATTGTGTAAACAAAACTATTTCAAAGATAAACATAAATCTATGCCGTATTTCAGTTCTATATGCAAAAGTAATGCATTTTCCATGCATGTAGAAGATTTAAAATTAATTAGCACCCCTTACTTTGCAAAATGGTATAGCCGAGCTGTACACTAGCACCTGTTTTACCCTTACTCCCAAAACTGTGAATCAGCCCCAAGGGGAATACAGGGGAGGCTGGATAAGATTTTTATTTTTCATGGGGCCCACACAATCTTAGACTATGATTGTTTGGCCCAACTGGGTTTTTAAGCTGGACATGTCTGCACTACACACTATGCTAATTTACAAAAAAAAGTAAATAAAAAATGTTTTCATTAAATCAGTTATGTTAAAAGTAAGAAAAAAATACTAGTTGCATCAGTGCTAAAAAAAAGAATATATATAGGTACTTGTTTATCTTTGTGGCCCCCGCTACGTAACTTACGTATCCCCGCTACGTAAGTTACGTACATTATTTTTTTTTTTTTCAATTCTCTCTCTCTCTCTGGGGGCACGGGCACTGTGGGTATGTGACACTGATGTTCTGTGCGGCGGCGGCGGCGGTGGCGGGATCCGGCTTCTGGAGACCGGACATGAAACGGCGGGGACTGATGGTTTGGTGGTAACGACGACACTGCCGATGAGTGGCTGGCTGTGCGTGCGTGCATGGGTGACACTAATGCAGTAATGTCCGTGACCGGACATGTTGCTGTATCGGGGATGGACGCACGGACGAAGATGATGTTCTGTGACGGCGGGAACCTCTGGAGACCGGACATGAAACGGCCGGGACATTGGGGACACGAAGGGGGGCGGACTGGGGAGGGGGGGGTACGGAGAGACACCCTCCTCCTTCCTTCTTCTCCTCCTCCTCTTCCTCCTCCTCCTCATTCTTCTTCTTCTTCTTCTTGTTTACATGGGCCGCCTCTGGGGGACACACACAGCTGCACCAGAGCGCGCCCGCACCCTCTGCTGAAGAAAAAAATACGGAAGTAGCGTAACCAGCGGCCTCTCCAGCAGGGGGCCGCAAAGATAAACAAGTACATACATATATATGTATATGGAAAATGACCCCCAGATTCCAGAGGGAGGATCCGAGCTCAGTGATTCAAGAAGAAATATAGGAATGCACAGCAAATAAAGTCATAACATACCAAACCAATATGTTACCAAATATATGCATAAACCACAGCAGAAGTGACCAGAAACGAATCCAAAGGCGGCCACAAATAAAGGCAAAAAAATATATTTATATGGGTTCCTGTAAATAACATAGAAAGCATAGGCAATAGAAAATCTAACAAGTCCGACTGGCAGAAAAGTGTTCTCGACAGGTTTGTTTTTTAATTTGAAGGTATGAGGTACTCTTCAGACTCCTTTTAGATAAACTGCACATCATTTAATGAGTAAATATATTTCCTATACTCATAAGGCAGAACGCCTGTGCTTAGGAGGAAAACAAACAATATTTTCCTCATCGATCTTTAGGTTTATAATGACCTTATTTACCTATATATATGGTTTCCTCATAAACAGAAGTTTTATTTATTTATCTATTAAATTTTAACAAAAACAAGATGTTCCTGTGTAGTCCCTCAATACAAATGATGCAAAAATAGCAGAAAATTATCCATACAGTACTGAAACCATTAATTTTTCACTGTCAAATATTTAATGCAACAGTCGTAAAGCCATCCACCTTCCTTAAAAACATGAGTGCACACATTACTTGCTCAGGGGATCATTAGCTGGCAGACTGACTGTTCCAGTCATATGATTTGTCACTTCCCACACTGTAAAATCGTCCTCTCATCACATACACTGTAAACTGAAATAAGTAAAGTAACTACGTAAATACTGTAAAAAAATTGTGGAAACCAGATAGGCAACCTGCCACTTTATAAGCTGTCACACGAAATCCTACCAGTCAGGAAGTGCTGAGATTTGTAGTTCACCACTAGCTATACAGACACGTGTCCTTTAAGTGGGACATGTATGTTCAGGCTTCTAGCACAAAACTAATTGAAATAAATACCCCCGCCCACTCCGTGCTTTGGTCCCTGTGACTAACCTGTCATTGTGTGACAGCGGTACCCGCACGGTGGGCGGCGATGCCTGGGCTGCCATGTCTGCAATGAGCTGAGGCAGCTTCTTACGGATAGAGACACCTCACGGAAATCCTGTTCTCTGTATGCACAAGCCGAATGAACCGTGAAGTCTGTACTTTTACAGGTAGTGGCTAAATCCCCTTCAGCAGAAGTACCTTCTCACTTCTGCAGGTCATGTGACTGTAGCAGTCACATGGTAGAGTTCGGGCAGGCTGCTGGAAATGTTCCTCTTCCTGTCTCCTGTGTGCTGTGTAAGGAGCTGCAGACTGCAGGCTGGCTGCTGGAAAACTACTTGGTGTTGAAAAAAGGTACACAAATGAGGTGAGGGGGCGTGGGAGATGGTTGCATGCGTGCATAGGTGACATATGTGAGTAAAACGTGTGCATAGGGGGATGTGTGGCTGAAGCATGTGTGCACAGGGGGTTCATTTTTGTTTAAAGCATGTAGTCAGAGGGGGTTAATGTGTGGTTAAAGCATGTGGGCACAAGGGAGTATTGTGTGGTTAAAGCATGTGGGCACAGACGGTTAATGTGTAGCTGACGCATGTCGGCACAGGGGGTTAATCTATGGCTAAAGAATTTGGGCACAGGGGGTTAAAGTGTCGTTAAAGCATGTGGGAACAGGGTATTAATTTGGGGTTAAAGCATGTAGGCACAGGGTATTAATGTGTGGTTACAGCACATGGACACAGGAGCTAAATGTATGGCTGAAGCATGTGGGCACAGGGGTTAATGTATAGCTGAAGCATGTGGGCACAGTGGTAATGTGTGGCTGAAGCATGTGGGCACACAGAGTTATTGTGTGGCTGAAGCATGTGGGCACAGGGAGTAATGTGTGGTGTGGGCACAGGGGGGTAATGTGTGGTTAAAGCATGTGGGCGCAGGGGGCTATTGTGTGGTTAAAGCATGTGGGCACAGGGGGTTAATATGGGGCTGTAGCATGTGGGAAGAGGGGTGCATGTGTGGTTGTAGAGAAAAGGATTTATTTGACCTGTAAATATTTCCTGTTATCTTACTGAAATTACCTTGTATTCCATTAAAATGATCTGTTTACCACAAAAATATTTAGAGCTCTCCAGTTCAGTTCCGCTGGTTATATCTATTATCACTATTTTTATACATATCAAACCTCTGCTCACGCTGACCCCTTTTTTTTCTCTCATGACTACAGCCCTTCTTGAATTCTGCCACCTGACCTCTTCAAAATAATGGGCTGGATCCTGACTTAAGAAGAAGCTTGTAATTAAGGACCTGATTCACCCTTAAGAATCTTCTTAAAATAAGAACTTAAAGTCACACCTGGGCTAAACCATGTTGATTGCAGGGGAGTCATTTCATCTGTTGCAAACAGTACTAGTGTTGAGAGGTGATATTTCCCAGCCCAAGTCTAAATAACAGTGTGATAATAAAGCTGGTCAGTATCTGTGTGCAGTAAGCAATTCAAAGATATATACCTGCATGCAAAGAATACGATTAAATTAATCCCCCTGCAATCAACATGGTTTTGCCCAGGAGTGACTTTAAGTTCTTATTTTAAGAAGATTCTTAAGTGTGAATCAGGTCCTAAGAAAGGAGAGTTACACCTGGGCTAAACCATGTTTCAAGGGGAGTCAAGGTAATTGTATTCTTTGCATGCAGGGATATATCTTTGAATTGCTTACTACACACAGATACTGACCAGCTTTACTATTACACTATTATTTAGACTTGGGATAGGAAATATCACCTCTCAACTCTAATACTATTTGCAACAGATGAAATATGACTCCCCTGCAATCAACATGGCTTAGCCCAGGAGTAACTTTCCTCTCTTAGGGCCAAATCCTGAGCTACGTCCGCTAGTGTATTAACGCTAGCTTGAGTCGTAAAAACGCTATTTTGTATGTACTGCGTGGCAGATGTTGCGGCAAGTAACTCTGTATGTACGTGCAATCCTAGTATCAAGAGCGTAACTACGAATGAAGGGGCGTGCCAACCATACAACACCTGTAATTTATGCTTTGGAGGCGGGTGAGGCATTTAAAACATACAGTATGGGCGTGCTTAAGCGCGTAAGTACGTGCAACCATTACGGCCGTCAGAAGTTACGCTGTGAAAAGTCAAGGTAGGGTTTGGTAAGCGTAAAACGGCAAAAGATAGTGTAAATACGCTAAGCGTTGAACCGTAAATGGAACGTAGCTCTGGACCGGCCCTTAATTTCAAGCTCCTCCTTAAGTCTGGATCCAACCCAATGTCTGTCTGTCAAGCATCACCTTACGGGTTTTCTTCTTCAAAGCAGCTATTCATCAAGCAATATGAATTAAAGTTTGAAAAATGCAAGCTTAATTTTCATCTTAATTTTTTCTACTCCTGAATTTGATGTGTACATACAGTATATATAGTGTTTGTGTGTGTATAAATATGAATAAAAATCTATATATATGGTGTGTGCGTCTTCTTTGTATGATGGAGTTCAAGCTGCCTCTATGAATGGTTCGCACCAGGTCCTCTTTCAGACCACTTCTTTCCCTTTTAATGGAAACACAATCTTTGTGCTGTTAGATGCTATTAACCATAAACCGAGAGAAGGGGGTGCTTAATATTGCAATACAATTAATTCATTCAAAAGAATTGCTAGCGTGTAGAAATTCAAGCACTGGATATAAACTTGGTATTTCAACATAACACAATCCCTAAAGACAGTAAAAGCTTAGCATTCGGGTTTAGTCACTGCAGCTAATCCCAGTGTCAGGGAGAGTGCCTCCAGCTTGTTACTGCCAGTTGTGAGAATAGCTGATCGTCAAATATGATGTGTAGTGGAGTACCACATGAGCAAGAATACTGGCTCACAGCCGTTTCAGGGTCCTGGATTCACTGGCAATAAAGAGCTACCGAGTTTACACACAGTAGTTGGTAAAAGGGGGGGGGGGGGGGGGGGGGGGGGGGAATTAGGAAAGTGTGTGTGTGTGTGTGTGTATATATATATACACACCCAGTAAACATTAGTATACAGGAAACGGCATCAGGAGATGCCACAGACACTTAGCACCAAGACACATACCGATAATATAAATATCTATCATCCACATGTGGTTGGGGTGAGTTATTAGCTGGTCTATATATAGTTTGTGTGTATGCTATGATTTTTGTATGTGTATGTCCCTGATGAAAGTGACTGTTAGGTCACTGAAATGTTGAATTAAACTGACATTTTTGTTTTAAATAGCACCTTAAGTCTGAGAGTGCCGTTTTTCTATCATTTATATGTACACATATATATATTTATATATCTATATACCTCTCTCTCCCTCTCCCCAAAAAAATAAAGGGAACACCTAAACATCACAATGTAACTACAAGTCAATCACACTTCTGTGTAATCAAACTGTCCACTTAGGAAGCAACACTGATTGACAATCAAGTTCACATGCTGTTGTGCAAATGGAATAGACAACAGTTGGAAATTATAGGCAATTAGCAACTGATTACGGTTTTGTTTGGCTGCACTGCTGACTCCTGGCATCCATTCTTTTTTGGGTACTCTTGTGCAGAGCCCCCAGACTTTTGCATCTCCTACATCTGTGAGGGGTGCATAAACAAAGACTGTTTCTGAGGCCTACACATGTTCCGGACACTGGGCCTGGCGTGATTCCTCAGTCCAACCTGTGTACCTCTCGCCAACGCCTTACCACCCCCTGGGCGGCCATTTCAACCACCATCTATGCGATAATCTTACACTCTTTGGCACCCTGCTGGCTGGGTGCCTCTGATTAATTCACAGTGTCCATTTTTTGTCTATAACAAATCCCAAATGTAACACTCTTACCATTATCTTGGCTCATGAAGTGACCTGTTATATCAAGTTACGCCTGACTAACTATGACTAACTATTACACCTGACTAACACTTCTGACCTTTCAATACATACACTACAGGTAGCAATCTAAGCTAAGAAAACAACAATAAAAAATGGGAATATTATATATATATATATATATATATATATATATATATAAAAAAGCCAAAAAAACGGCACTCCACTGTAACAAGATACTGCTCCAGGTGCTCTGTCCAAAAATTTCATATAGGTACAGCAAATGAAAGGCACTCAGGAGTCTTGTATAAGCTTGAGATCAAAAGTAAAAACTTTTAATGTAACAGGGTCACCAATGTTTCAATTGCGAACTGCAATTATCCTCAGGGTGGATCCTTTCAAATTCCTCTTGTAGTAGTCCTAAAATGAGTCTTTTCCAGTCTTCTCTTGTACAATGAATTTGATAGCAGGTTCTTTTCTCTCCTCAGATCATTGCTTCCAGATCTTTAATTACAATATTCCAGCATACATCGCATATAGGAGAGAAAAAACAACATCCGTAGTGCAACAACGTCTCACAGGATCCTTTCCTAATGGGTAATTCAAAACAGACTATAGTTTTCCTGATCCACAGATTAAAAATATTTCTCTGGTTTCTCTAAAATAATTAATAAAATCTTTTATTCCAATAAAAACAAATATGTGGCTAAACAAAATGGGAGATCCCCCCTTTTTTCTTATCCTTTTACTCCAACCCCATTCTCAAAGTTGTATCCACTCCTCAAGACACCAGTGACAGAATAAAAAAGGCCCCTTTTTCAAATATCAACCCCGGGAGAGAAAGAGGACGGCAGGGTAATCCAGGTAAAGAATGCTCTCACCCATTAGCCACCGATGCGTTTCCACCGAATGAATTGGTCTTTCTCATGGTACTTTGAGAATGACCGATTCATTTGGTGGAAATGCGTCGGTGGCTAAGTGGTGAGTGGCTGAACAGTGTAGGACCATCCTTTCTTTGAACTGTCTTGTGGTTTTACCTACATAATAGAGATCACAACTACAGATGATGATGTAGATAACAAAACGTGTAGTACAAGTGAGATGGTGTCTGATGGAAAATCGTTTCTCTGTATATGGATGGCAAAAGGTGGTACATGCATCCATGGTAACAAGTATGCAATCAGCTAATGGAATAGGTAAATCTCTTAATTTGTTCAGGAACATCGTTGTGTCCCTGAGGTATGATTCCCCTTGTACTACTGGTTGTAGGTAGTGATCCAACATGATGGACACCTTGTAATATATGATTGCCTGGCAGATATAATCGGTCGGCCAGGGGGTTTGGTGGGATGTTTGTGTATCTTGAGCAGAGTATACGGGATAGGCTTGCATGGGAAATCCGTAATCAGGTACTCGCCAAGACTTTCAGTATTATTATTATTGCCGTTTATTTATAAGGCGCCACACAGTATCCGCAGCACCGTACAGAGGCAATAGCAAAGACAATAGTTACAGATACAATTCAATACATTAATGAACAGAGGGTATAAAAACATGAATAAGGAATACAATACATGTAAGGAAAATAAAAATGCTGGATATGTGTGTAGAAGCGGGTGAATGTTATGTTACCACCGGTATTTATCTGGGATGGGATGGCTGTTACGGCACACTGGGATTACCTGGTGCGAGAACCGGAGTGGCCGTAGGAGAGACAAGGTAATGGTGTGGAACCCCGGAATTACCTGGGTTGAGAACCGGGGTGGCCACAAGAGAGAGAAAGGGTGACGAAGTCGGCTGCCGGGGCACGGGAGCTTTGCTATAAGGGGGTCTTGGCAGACTAGATGGGCCATGTGGCTCTTATCTGCCGTCACTTTCTATGTTTCTATGTTTCTATGTCTTCACCAGAGCCCCTGATGGTGGGGATGGGTTTGGCTGCGCCCCAACAACAGGTCGTGCCCCGTTGAACCGGACTCGAGGAAGGAGGAAAGGAAACCCGAGGGTGAGTACCCAAAAGAGGAGAAAGGTAAGTGCACATCAGACCAGGCCGGAAGGGACCAACCTGTGACAGACAACGAGAAACACGTAACCAGGCACGGCAGACGGAAGGTGGGTCACGGGACGAGACAGGACAGACTAGGGCTGACACACGCGCAAACATACAGCGGGACCTCCGAAGAGGTAACATGAACAAACACTCAGGGAAGGAATAGGAGTAATGGGTAGGTGAGTACACTAAGGAGGGAGAACCAGGGCTAGAAACAATAGGTAAAAGAAGGCTGTAACAAGGCAGGATAATAGGGCAACCAGAAATCAAATCATTAGGCAGCAAGGCACTAGGCACACAGATAGAAGCAGATCAGAGCACTGTAAAACAGATACTATAACCGGCACCTGCTGCTGGAACCAGAGAGTGTCACGTTCAGAGGGTGTTTGGGATCGGTTCCGGGTTTCAGGGATGGAGACAACTGCGTTGGTTTGAAATGAAAATGAGCAGGTTTAATAACAGATGGGTGCATACAGGAATAACAAATGATAATGACAATCAGTCTTTGGAATGAGAAGCAGAGAGTCCCAGGAGAGCAGTGGTGCAAGGATAAATGTAAGTCCGTGATTAAAGAATCACACTGGGGTGTGGGGAGTCCGAATAAGAAAGGCTGTGGAGTTGGAGTATAGCTGGTAAATAAATCCGGGTAGAAATATTGTAGAGCTGGAGTGATGCTTGGTAGAGGAATCCGGGTAGCAGGTACAGTAGAGCTGGAGTCAGCAGGTCTGGAGTCAGCGGGACTGGAGTTAGCAGAGCTGGTGACAGCAGGGTTGAACCAACTGGAACGCAGGACTGGAACTCAGGACTGGACCTCAGGATGGAACCTCAGGACTGGACCTTGGGACTGGACCGCTGGACTGGACCGGCAGGACTGGACCGACAGGACTAGACCACTGGATTGGACCAACAGGACTGGACCACTGCAAGAGCAAGATCAGGAGTACCAGGCACCTAGGAGACCTAGTTGTTCTGGCAACGTTGGAACAGTGCACAGGGTTTAAATAGTGCGCCCTGTGCACTGATTGGCTAGAAGACCGGAGAGCATAGATTCCATTGGAGGAGCGCCGTCATGTGACCCATCCAAGATGGCGTCGTCCATGGACTGGAGCACCGTCACACCTGCCGCCAGAATCCCACGTGGAGGACGCCGTGGCAAGACTGGTGAGTATTCCTGAGGCTGTCACTGTTTCAGTGACAGCCTCCGACGGCTGCGAGGACCCGCGCGCCGGACAACAGGTACAGACAGGGAACCGGGACTCAGGTAAGTGCGGCGTCTGTCGCGATTCCTGATAGAGAGACTTTAAAGACCCACTGCACCAATGAGAGAGAAGAGAGCGCGCGCCAAAGAACCTAATAGGCTGGCGTCAGGGTGCTAGGCAACGTCCTGACGCCCACCCGGCGGCCGAGGAAAATGTGCGTCAGATAACCTAGGAAACGAGCGTCTCAAAGCGGGAGGCGGGTCTGACTGCAGCGAGGCCCGAGCACCGGAGGAAGCACAGCACCAGAGGGGACGGAGAGCGGTGGACGCAGCCCTGTCAGCATGAGGTAAGGCAGCTATCAGAGGGGACGCAGTAGGTAAGTAAAACCGAAGGGCTGCAACGTGGCAACGCCGCATAACAGTGAATAAGGACAAAGATAGACAGTAAAGAGAAAAAGGTGGGAAGTGATGAGGACAAGGTAGAGGGGTGATGACAGGAGGGAGGAGGGCCTTGGTCATAAGCTAAGTGAGAGAGGGCAAATAAACAGGAGACACAGTTATGAAGATGGGGAGGGCAGGTAAGCTTAGGAGGAAGTAATCATACTATCGTTGACAGCCTGTTGAATATATGTGTCCAATTCATGTTTGTAATGCCCAATAGGGTCATAGTCTAAAATTTGATAGACCATGTTATCTGAGTTGTTTATAGACTTCATCAAGGTAGTCAGTCCTGTTCTGGATGACTAATGCCCCTCCCTTATCGGTGGGGCGAATGACAATATTGGAATCTTGGCTTAAATCCCTCAATGAGAATTATGCCCCACATAGGCATCCATCTCAAGAATATGTGTAAAGGACTTGATAGAAGAGTTAGTGGAAACCAGATCAAAAGTGGACTTCTTATGGAATACTGTCTCAAATTGTGAGACGGGTATATCCTTAAAATGTTCTTTTAAGGATGTTCTTTTAATTTGAGTTGTCGATTAAATCTGTGGACATTCAGTTTCCATTTAAAATCATCTTGTACGGTAGTCAGTACAAAGGAAAGTCCGCGATTTAGTAACGGTTTCACAGCCCCAGACGTGTTGCACATACGTCCTTAATTTACCGATAATAGCTACTACACACGCGTAGTAACTATTTTATGTAATCTACGTATCGTTTCACTACTTAAGAATAATTCACAATTAAGAAGGGCTTGTGCAGAGTAACATATGCACAGGAAAATATAAAAATGCCCCCTACCATTCTTAAGTTGATATCCACATGGTTAACAGAGAGGCAAAACCTCATGCTTTTGGGGCTGATTCAGAGTTTGGGAGTAAGGGTAAATCAGGTGCGAGGGTACAGCTCAGCTATACCATTTTGCAAAGTAAGGGATGCAAATTAATCTTATATCTTGTGCATGCAGGGAAAATACATTACTTTTGCACACAGAACTCAAATACTGCATAGCTTTATGTTTAATTTTATAAAATAGAGTTGAGAATCTCTCAATTCTAATTTTGGTTTTTAATTTGCCTTCCCTTGCAGGTCAACAATGTATTGCTCAGGTCTACATCTGCACCTAAAAAAAAGGTATACATGCAGCTCTGAATCAGCCTCAAAATGGTAACATAACAGCAGTTTTAAAAGATAAGCCTTTCATCAAAGGCTTATCACTTAAATCAAAGTGAACAAATGCATTCATTATAATCCCACAGCAGCTGTGTGTGTGTTAAACAAACATACAGGAGCTGAATCAGAGTTGCACTTTAGCTGGCCATACACTGGGACGATTATTGATCCCAGCAGGGGGTGGCCCGATAAACGGGACGATTTCCCGCTAGGGAAATGTCCCACTATCGGCACCATACACCTCCTTTGCTGGGACCGATAATCCTAGCAGAAAAGGGGGGGCCATTGTTCTCAGTGCTGCTGCATATCTATGTACAAAGCTGCTCTGACAGCTTTGAAGTATACATAGATATGTAGCAGTGTCTATTGCAGGGGGTAGTACAGACAGGGATCAATTGAAGCCGTGCTTCACACAGCGAGGCTTCGGCTTCATACATCGCGGTTTCGGCTGATACTTGTCTATACTACTCCCTGCAATAGCCACTGCTGCATATCTATGTACTATGCTGCTCTGACAGCTTTGAAGGTATACTTCAAAGCTGTCAGAGCAGCTTAATACATACAGTAGATATGAGCAGCGTCTATTGCAGGGATAGGGAGAATTTATATTGTGAAAGCAAAATTATATTTCAGAAGTGAAATTTTTTAGCTCAACTCTATTTTATAGAATAAGCATAAATATGCAGTATTTCAGTTCTATGCGTAAAAGTAATACTTTGAAAAATAGTTTAGCCAAGCTGCACACTTACAAAACGGTGTAAGTGCATCTCTGAATCAGCCCCTAAACATAAAGCTATGCAATAATTGAGTTAAGTAAAGCATTTTCCCTGCATGCAAAAGATTTCCAATTAATTAACACCCCTTACTTTGCAAAATGATTTAGCTGAGCTGTACACTTGCACCTGTTTTGCCCTTACTCCCAAACTCTGAATCAGCCCCTTTGGGCCAGATTCAATTAGAATCGCGGCCTGTGATAGATGGGAAAATGTTCGCAATGCGCATTTTCTCATCTATTATGGTACCCAATTTTTATGCACACCTCATAAAGGTAAAAATAAAAAAAATTGCACAATAAGCTTTGCACCACAAAATACGCAGCTGCAAGGCTAATTAAATCTGGCTTTTTCTGTTTGACTTTAAATTTTGAAGGTACTCATTATTTACATTTGTTTGCAGTTTGTACATGATTTCATTGTTTGTTGCAAGCATTTTTTAAACATAAGTTTTTTAAATTTAACTTTTAGCATGTTTGCATGTTTGTGTGAGACCTTGCGATACAAATTTAGTTTAGGTCTTATTTATGTAGATATTTATTAGTTTGCTATTCATGTTATAACAGCTTTGAAAGCTGAATGGTTCTTTCTTAATCCTTCAATAAGTATTTACGATTTTAATAATTTTCTACACTTTTGCATATTGCAATTTTTAACAAATTTTTAGGATACTTTTGTTAATTATAAAACAAAATAAGCCTAAGAAAATCAATCCGCTTCTTAATTTAATCAATTAATGTGCAGAAATGTGCACCTGGAGAAAAGAATATTCTTAGCTCCTTAGAAGCTAGGGGTATTTTTCTTTAGGATCCGTGAATTGCTCTTATCTTTCCTGTGCGTAAATTTAGGAACGTTCCTAAATTCTTTCTTAAGTGTGACTCAGTTCCGGGGATCCCTTAAGAGCAATTTACAAAGCCGTTCATAATGAGATAAGTAAGAAGGGGCATGCCAGGCCAAGGTAAGAAGGACGTTAAGAAAAGTGGGTTCTATTTTATTCTTCAGAGCTGCTACTGCTGCTTTATATCTATGTACAAAGCTGCTCTGACAGCTTTGAAGGTATTCTTTATAGCTGTCAGAGCAGCATAGTACATAAATATACAGCAGCGACTATTGCAGGGGTAGTACAGACAGGGATCAGCCGAAAACGTGCTGTGTGAAGCGCGGCTTTGGCTGATTCTTATCTGTATTACTGCATGCAATAGCCGCTTCTGTATATCTATGTGCTATGCTGCTCTGACAGCTTTAAAGTATACCTTCAAAGCTGTCAGAGCAGCTTTGTACATAGATATACAGCAGCAGCAGCAACATAGAGCGCTGCCCCCTCCCCTCTTCTGCTAGGATTATCGGTCCCAGCAGGAGAGGTGTATGTGACGATAATGGGACATTTCCCTAGTGGGAAATGTCAGTCTTTATAATTAACCCTTGAATGAAAATCAAAAATTGAATAGGGTAGAATGTACATTAGTTGTACTACTGCTAGTAGCCTTCTTGATGCCAATGTAATAGTTGAAATGTTTTAGTTTTTACTTATGAATGGTTCAGCCCAATTATCAGGCAGTGTGTATATCCTTAATAATTTCCCTTGCTATGGGACCTTTTAGTAACAATGTATACCTAGCTTAAGCTTTAAAATTTAAACAGAAGAAGAAAATACAAAACATGTATTACTATTATAAAAGTAATGATTAAATGTTTTTCTCCTGTAATCAGATTTATACAGTTACATTTAAATATATTGTATTAATTTATCCAATGTTTATAATGTGGGGAAGGGGTTTCTTAAAAGGAAGTGCATGGTCAGCAAATTGATCCAAGGGTTCCATTTCTTAAAATAAAAATGTTCCCTAACCTACACAGAAGCCAGAGACAGGATCCTGATTTATGCAAAGGGAGCATTTTTGACTGCGGAGCATGCTCGAGTGCCACAGAACACTTCTGCTCTGTGGGAGGGATGTAAATTGTATGGTAAGGGTAGGCTTCAGCCCTTACGTACAATCCACTGTGGTCTGGTTCCAGTCCTGGAAGCTGTGATGCCCTAGCTTAGGATTTGGCTGTGTGTATTCAGCAGCCAATGCGGATGTGGCTCTCCCCTTAAATAGCTGTCAGCTGATAGCCTCCTTGCTGGTCACAACTTACCTTGCTCACTGACCTGCATGCCAGATTGCCTGGTCAATCTTGTTTATGCTCACTTACCTGGTTTACTCTCCTGTATGCCAGCTTGTCCGCTCTATCTTGTCCTAATGCATCTTCCTGTGCATTCTTTGTGGCCTTGTCTGTGCACCAGTTGTCTGGACTATTCTGTCTCTTTCCTCCTGTCTGTACCTAGTTTGTCATCTGATGATTAGGACGTCTCCATCACATATTCACATATGGTGGATATAAATAACTATTTATTTAAACACAATGCATACAGTTGATTAAAACAAAATGAGCCAGAGCAATCCTACCGAAAGTGTGAGACGTCAGATATACATAACAGGGTGTCCGGAGCTGGAACGCAAGTCCCGGGTTGCATCTGATGGAATCAGTGGCAGGACCCGAAAGACACCTTCGGAGGGCAGCAATCGGGTCACCATTTTGTTTAAAAAGTCACTGCTGCTGCATTTAGAGGAGCAATCCTCTTTTTAAAAGTGGTGACTGGTTAGTTGGTGGTCTTTTTTTTTCCGCCCAGCGTTTTCATTGGGTATAGGATGACATCACACCAGCCAATACCTCTCTAATTGGGCTGTATAATAACGTCTTATACCTTTTATACATACATTTACATCTAAAAACATTCTCATATAAAAACTTTATATATAAAAAACTTAACGTGGGGAATCAACTTTCAAAAGCTATATATACTACACAGACAAATAAAGCAACATAGTATCCTAAGATCATTAGATTACCTGCATGCCGTACGGTCCTAAATACCTCCCTTTCTAACTGGTATTATTAACCTATTATCTCACCCTTCCTTGTTCTTTCCAGGTCTTCCACTTTCTCACCAACCCATTGTTTTCAGCTGCACAATTTTACTGCACCTCCTTTTTCCAGCTCTCTCCTACCTTCCTGTGTTCCCTATTTCCAGCTATTCCCTTCTCCTGTCCCAATCCCCTTGCTGTTTCCAAGTTTCCCCCTTTCTCCTGCTTCATCCTGTTTTCAGCACTGAGCCTTTCTCATGCTTCCCTTGTTTTTTCCAGAACCGTCCTTTCTCCTGCTCTTCCTAACTTGATTATAGCTCTATCCATATCTCATGCTTCCCTTCCGCATGGTCACTTAACTCAGCTTCTGCATTATGACATCACATGCAGAGTGCAGGGGTTGTCTTCAACACATATGTGTCACAATCGGCGGCAGACGCCGCCGGACTTACCCGCAGCCACGCTCCTCCGGTCCCGTCGGCGTGCAGCGGTCCTGTCTGGCGGGAGCTCCGGCTCATGGGCACCGCCATGACAGTCCGCGGCACATGCCAGCTGGGGACCAATTGGAATCCAGCAGGCGCATGCATGTGACTCCTGTAGCCAATCAGCTCCAAGAGAGGGCTATTTAAACCCTGCCAGAGCTCTCTTCTGTGACAAAGTAGATCTGGCAGATCTACTTTGTCACAGAAGGAGCCTGGTTGTCTCTCGTGGCTAACTGCTATCCAGCAATCCAGTCCTGCCTATTACCTGCAATCCAGTCCTGCCTATTGCCAGCAATCCAGTCCTGCCTATTGCCTGCAATCCAGTCCAGTGGCTGGCAGCAATCCCGTCCTGGCTATTGCC
>WWET01000289.1:788783-819421 GCA_011038615.1 Limnodynastes dumerilii
CTTGCAATCCAGCCTGCAATCCAGTCCTTGCAATCCAGTCCTTGCAGTCCAGTACTTGCAGTCCAGTCTGCTATCCAGTCCTGCAGTCCAGTCTGCAATCCAGTCCTGCAGTTCAGTCCGCTATCCAGTCCTGCAGTCCAGTCCTGCTATCCAGTTCTGCAGTCCAGTCCTGCAGTCCAGTTCTGCAATCCAGTCCTGCAGTTCAGTCTGCAATCCAGTCCTGCAGTCCAGTCCTGCAGTCCAGTCCTGCAATCCAGTCCTGCAGTCTAGTCTGCTATCCAGTCCTGCAGTCCAGTCCCGCAATCCAGTGCTGCAGTCCAGTCCCGGATATCTACCTGACTTCAGTCCGTGGTTCTGCTTGATCCCCTATTTGCAAGCATTACCTGAGGGCCCCCGTTTCATCTTCAGAACCCCGACTCCGCCCTCTCTCCAACCCACAGTTGCTCCCGAAACTACCAAGGCCGTGATAATATGGACAACTGAGGCAGCATTGGTTCCAGTTGCTATGGCAACAATAACTGATTCAGCAATTATACAGCTGACAACACATGGGGCCCGGTTCAATTAGCTTCACACCTGTGTTATTTCCTGTGCGAAGTTATTTCAGCAAATTTTTATTTGGGGATTTTTATGCATACCCCATAAATGCGTGAATAAAAAGCTGCTTATTTTTCCATTATATATGACGGAAAAAAGCGCACCACGTGCTTTTTCCTGTCATCGCGGATAATTGAATCAGGCCCATTGTCTATATACATTACAAATGCAAGCCCTCTAGTGATTGCAAATTATATCTGAGAGCCATTCTCATAGAAAGGTCTATATGAGGCTAGTGGCTATTTATTAAGTATATATAAGTAAAAAAGAAAAGGAAGACCTAACTGTAATAAGACATATAGACAAAACTGAACAGTATCATGATTTGATTTAATTCTCACTGATAACAGATTTAAGGATTACATTTAGATGCTCAAGCATATGCAAGTATTGCTGCCTTCACACCAATGGCCCTTGAAAAACACAGTATTTTCAATCCGGGTTTTTCCGGTTTTTGCTGTGTCAAAAACCATATCACGTGTGCCATGAATTTTCCTGGTCTACCCTTGCAAGCAACTGTCAATCAGCCTCAAAAGGAGCTGCTTTTAACTGGAAAAAATGAAGTAATTAAAAGGGGACTTAACTTTTTGCACATAATGATGATGTCAGTATTGAGTGGCCATTTTAACTGCATAACTTTCCATGATGGCTACAAATCACTTGTGTTTATTTTGCTGTTTCAGACAGTATTTGCGCAAGAGGAGAGCGTGCATCAAGTTAAGCCTGATCTCACCAGTGTGCCATGATGTCTAAAGTGCTGTGGCAGCATGTGATGACATCATCCTCCTGCACTGCATGCCTTCCAGTCAGGTGTCTTTGTGAAAAAACTGTGTTGAAAAACAACACGGGATCTTTTACACTGACATCATTCCCATGTGAAACCTGGGAAAAACCCTTCTTTTTCTGGGGTCAGAGCTAGACCCAGGTTGCTGAAAAATGGACGATACACATCACCACCAAATACCCGGATTTTAGCCGGGTATTTGGTCAAATTGTGAAAGGAGTTTAAGGTGACTAGTTGGCATTTTTGTAGCTGGTTGTGCACGCTTTGGAATAGGTTCTGGAGTATGTACTGAGACATGACCTATGGCTGGTGCAAATCCTTGATGTAAACTGTGCCTATTTCCCTCTGCGTTCGGTTCTGGATTGCCCCCAAAATTGCATGAGCATGACCCTACTATAAATTGACTATGGGTTGCCACCCCTTCCCTCCTATAACGTGACTTTTAGAATGCTTGTGTGCGATGCTGGAATTCCTTTACATTTCTAAATCTGACACAACTGGGCACTGAATGTTTCTGAGCTGAGATATGCTATACAAGGTGGTGTACACTCACCACTGGATTTGCAACAAGGGATCGTATTGCTACTTAACAGTGAGGACCGCACCTAACTCGCTCGTCCTACCCCTAACCCTCCTCCCACTTTAAGAACCTTATAACACTTAAGAGTGCTATAGAGCTTCCTTAACTGTGCGTATTTTCATTCTTAAGAAGGAAAATAAAAAATGATTGGATGAGCGCTGAAGACTTTTGGGCTAATTTAGAGTATAATGGGTTTAAAAATATCCAATAATTGAGAGAGTGGAATATGTAGTGATTCAAAAAATATTACAATAAATTAAAAAACATGTATATAAACAGTACATTCAAAATAAAACAAATGCAAACATCAATCAGCAGCAAGCTAAGGGTGTGTGCTAACACCCCAAACACAAGAACTAAATAAAAAAATCACAATATAGCTGCGCTATTAGATAATTGTATTAGAACTATGAAGATTGCAACTCATTAAAAAAAATATATAATAATTTTTTAAAATAACAGCAGCAATTACACATTAAAATGATTTGAAATAGGTCATAGCTGTTATAAAGATAATAGAAACAGCAACAGACAAACCAAACAGGTAATAGGAAATTGCACTTTCAGATATAGAAATCAGTTAAGTTCCATACATCCACTTCTATGAGTGAAAGTAGGCACTTTGCAATATAGTATAGGCTGGTAGTATGATATCGATGTGGAGGAAGAAATTGCACTCAAGAGGTAACTGACCAATATGTAGCAAGATAAAGTGGCAAATATATTTAATCTCAGTATGATTCGGTTTACCAGTATCCTGGAGTTTATATTCACCGGACCCGCTGTAATCTCTATTATACTTTCACCTCAAAGATATTTGGTAGCCATCAGCGATGAAGCCATCAATAAAGCCGCGGTGTAGATGCAATGGTCAGAGTCCGCCTTTCAACAACCTCCTCCGTCCCGACCAGCGAGCAAACTGCAGCGTGAAACCGATACCCACACTCATGGGCATCCCCACGTTGTGAGTCTCGTACAGGCAAAGGCAAGTAAATCTTTGAAAGGTAATCCGGGAGGGCTAGTAATAACTGCTGGGTGTCAAACAAACAGGAACGCTGTATATGTCGACGCGTTTCGTCCTATCAAGGACTTTTTCAGGAAAATACGCACAGAGAAACCCTCCCCCTGCCCTCCCCAGCTAATCTAACTCCCACTTCTACACCTCCTCGAGGCAGCAGTAGCACGCATCTTTCTGCCTAAATTATTCTGTGTGGTCATTAAAGACCGCATGAAATCAATCTACGTACCTATCTGGTACGTAGATTGCGTAAATCACCTACTACGCATGCATAGTAGGTCATTTCACGAGATTCTGCACTTAAGAAGCACCAGCTTAAGTGTGAATCCAGCCCAGGATGTCTAATAGGAGAAAACTGTATAAACTAATTATAACTCTAAATAGAGAACTGAGCAAGGAAAGAAAGCCCAGCGACCCCCATATGGAATCAGAGAAAGGGCTTTACCGGTAAGTACCAATTCGTCTTTTCTCTTTCATCTCATCTGAAAGACACAACCATCTGAGAGATTCGACCATCGTAATGTGTAAGCCGGCCCATTTTACGTGCCAGCTGCTGAATGTAACAGTTATGTACGCATGCGTAATGACGATGTGCCCATGCGCACATCACAGATGACAGGGGAATTACGCATGCGACGTGCGTAATTCCCCTCGGAAGGATCTCTGGATCTACCCCATTAAGAGGTTAATAACTCACAGGTGATGTTATAGTGGTTTATATAAGTACACTATGTTGGAATTTAAAAAAAATATATATTTTTGCAATCTTTAGAAATTTGGTGATTCTGTATATGATTGGGAAAATACCTACTACGCATGCATCATAAGTCATTTATGCAATTTACGTACCATTTAGGTATGAAGATTGACTACGTGTGATCTTTAACGACTGCACATAGCAGATTCCGTGCTAGTGCCGCCTCAGGGAGGTTTTAAGAAGTGGGTGGCACAGTAACGTAAGGGGCTGGATCCAGACCTAGTTAAGTGCTTGAACTTAGTTACTCCTGGGCTAAACCATGTTGATTGCAGGAGAGTCATATTTCATCTGTTGCAAACAGTATTAGAGTTGAGAGGTGATGTTTCCTATCCCAAGTCTAAATAACAGTGTGATAGTAAAGCTGGTCAGTATCTGTGTGCAGTAAGCAATTCAAAGATATATCCCTGCATGCAAAGAATACAATTAACTTGACTCCCCTGAAATCAACATGGCTTAGCCCAGGTGCAACTAATTTCAAGCACTTAACTAGGTCTGGATCCAGCCCAAGGTGCCTAAAAGCAGATGGGTCCGAACCTAACTCTCATGTCCGGCCCCCGAATCCTCCCCAGTCTGAATCAGGTCCACAGACAATGGCTTACAAGCTCTCATCATGGTTTGAAATACACCAGATGAAAAACCCTTAGCTGCTTGGAGGCTGGTCTTAACAGTCACGCCGTTAAAGCTAGAAGAGGTAGGTCCTGATGATAAAAGGGGCCCTGTTCTAGGAGATATTTTGCTAGAGGGAGACGTCAGCCTTGACAAGCCTTCTTCCATTTGTAGAACATCCAAAAAACCATGCCCTCCTGTGCCAATATGGTTCCCAGGAGGAGCACTTCTGCTTTTATTCATTTGAGTGCTCTGTGGATTAGAGTAAGTGGGGGTAATACATAACCCAGTCTGAAGCTCCATAGTGCATCTACTCCTACTGCCTTGTCCTGACTATGAATCTTGGAACCTTCCTGTTGTGATGGGACGCATAAGATCCAGAAGTCCCCAATGCCGGACTATTTGGGAGAATACTCGCTGATTGAGGGCCCATTCTCCTGGATGAAGTTTCTTGCGGCTTAGGAAATGGGCCTTTATGTTCGTGATTCCTGGTATAAAAACTGCAGAGATTGCTTACAGGCAACTTCGGGCCCAGAACAAAATGCACACTGCTTCTCTCATGACTAGGGCACTCTTGGTGCCTCCCTGATGATTGACTGGTGACCCTCCCAGATAGGTACCTGATGGTATGTTATGCGTCCTTTAAATCCTTCTGGAACCTTGGATCAAAATGCATGTGTTCAGATCTTTGAGATCTGAAATGTGGCATAAGGAGCTGTACGGCTTGGAGACCAGAAATAAATTTGAATAGATGCTTTTTGTTCTTTGGAGGGAAGAAACTGTTGAAATTACCTTTCTAGCAAATAGGGAATCCAAGTGAATTAACAACTGAGCTTTGACAGTTGGTATTACAGTCGCCGCATGGGGCACTGAGTCTAACTGGGGCCTGGTCTTCTCTAGAGCCCCTGATGGTGGGGATAGTCTGGGCTACAGGACACCCAGAAGGTCCCATCCCCCAGTGGCAGTTTCCAGAGTAGAGAGGAGGATTTGGGAGTCAGACATCATGGCATGACTGGACATAACAGAAATAGACAATGCAGGAGACAGGACTGGAATAGGTACTGGGAGAACAGGGCTGGTAGGATGAGGTGAGTTCACAGGAGGATGAAACATATACAAGGTAACAGAGAATGTAATCACATAAACTGCTAAAGGCAGAGGAAGCAAGATCCAGGGCCCAGGGTCCAGGATCCAATACACAAAAAAAACCAGGAGATTAGTACAGACATCAAGGAAGCACAGAGAGACTGGACAGAAACAATGCATGAATACAAACCAGAATCCTGCAGCATGCAAGGACAACCTTAAAAATTTAAAGACAAACAAGAAGAACTGCTTGAAAGGCAATAGAGAAGCAGAATGAGAGTAAACTGGAAAAGGATTCTTCTAAACAAAACCTGAGGAAAGCAGACAAAGTGGCCAGAGCATACAATCCAGAAAACAGACAATAACACCAGCAAGGGAGCGTTCTCCCTGCTGGGTATTTAAACAATGAACAGCCTATCAGAGCTAGAGAGCCTCCCAGCTCTAATTGGTCCGAGTCCTGGCTATTAACCACCAGCTGAGCTCCATTATTTATGCTAGCACCTGGAGAAGAAGCTATGGCTGTGCTGTTTACACAGCAACCTGGCTGCTTAGCAACAGCCATGATTGCTGTCATCCAGCCATCTGAGAGAGCGGCATCCTGGCTGCCTAGAAACAACCAGGGTCTGATTGCGCAGCCAGGAGAGAAAGAGCTTGTGCTGCTGTAAATATCCCAGCAGCATGTAACAGTTGGATTTTGAGGTGGAGGAAAAACAAGAAAATGGCAAGAAGGCTCTCTGAGGTCTATAACATAACCTCTGGAAATGACCCTTACCGAAAGGACTGCCTTCTGGCCAGAGAAGGAAGAGGATGAACACTATCATGAGGTGGGTCCAGGACTGCTTGCCTCTTTTGGCACTTCCCCTGGCAGGAGAGAAGCTGGGAGACCTTCCCTGAAAAGACTGATCTCTGGCAGTGAAAGCACTTCTAACCTCTGGGCAAAAGGATCTAAATTGGGATTTTCTAGTTTCACTCTGGGAGGAGGACGGCAAAAAATGACTTATTCCTTCGGTTGCCTGAGTAATCATATTAATAAGCTGTGGGCAGAATAAAAAAAAAACCTGCAAAAGAAGTGCCTCCAAAGATTGTCTTTTTTCCGCATCTGCAGACCAAGACCAGAGTCATAGCGCCCGTCTGGCAGCCACTGAGGCAGAGGTGTTAGCTACTACCACTGTGGAATCTTGGGCCACTTCACAGAGGTAAATAAATAAAGAAGAGAAAAGCATGGACTTAATTTCGAGCACTCCTTTACTCACAAAAACTCCCAAATAGGAAATTATTTCTGTATTTTATTTAAAACTTCCGTTTATTGGGTATACGTTACAAATGCGAAATATTAAAGAGTGAAGGGAAATTGGGAAGTGAATCTAAAAACAATATATACAAATCTGTCTCCTCTCACAGAGTAAATAGATTACAGCCAATGATTAGCTATAAAAAATTTGTGAATAGACTTCACCATGATCTAGAAAATCAAATGGTGTCAATATGTATACATGATAAAGATTGGACTAGTGTATCATATTAAATATATGTATGTATATATGTATTCAGTAATCAAACTTTATTCCAAGTTTAAATTAAATTAATTGATAGATGTTAATGCTAATTTGATTTGAATACAATTATCAATGCCACAAATAAAAAATCTTAAATATTGGTCTTGGTATTATTTTCTTGTATCCCTAACTGATATATTTTTTAAATTAGATTTTTTATATAATTTTTATTTATTTATTTTATTATTGTTTTATTATATTTTGATGTTTTGTTTATTTATTTCTTAATGTTCAATTTCAGAGATGTTTGCCACAATTGATCATAAATAGCAAAAATGTTTGCAAAAAGTAACCATATAAAATAAGGAGTTATATTAAATCAATAGTCCAATTGTAACTTTAGTGATAGACTTTTAGGCATATACTTAGTTGCAGAAGTGAATACAAAAGCTCTTGCAAACTGTGATAGCATACAAAGGCAGAGTCTATTTAGGTAGAGAAAATTGGGTAACTAGGCTCAGTATTGAGAGCGACTATTTATTGTTATAAATAGTAAATAAGGCTATCCTTAAGTCAAGGGCCGACTACAAATGCTTCCCTTGCGTAAAGAAGAACCTATATAATTAGATTAATTAGCTAGTCTTATCAAGGCTGGGTGTAAAAATACTTTGTCAAGGCAGCAAGCCACAAGCCGTGATGACAGGTGTTATAAAGGGAAAGGGCAGGACTAGGAGTACACTCTAACCAATGGCAGAGGATGAGGCATTAATGACAAGTGTGTCTTGGTCTATACACCAATAGGAAAGGTTAAACATAGAAAAAGTCTGAAGAAAGTTGAAGCGGTGTTTTTAAACATAAATTAAGCAAAATACACATATGAAGATATCATATAATAAGCTTGGTATGTCATAGAGAACCGATGGGACTAATATAATTATATGAAAATATATAATATATAATTATATTAGATGAAACGAAGCGTAGCCATGGCAGCCTCTGGGGATAATTAGGTAAAGTGGGTGGGGGGAGGGATGTAAATCAGACTGGGAGGGAGGGCTGGGGATTGTCCATGCATATTTTTCCTCCTTAAGATGGAAAATACGCACAGTGACTTAAGGTTTCCTATGGCACTCGTAAGTGCCATAAGGCACCTAAAAATTGGGACGGGGGAGGGGACCGGAGAAGTAGGGGCGGATACATGTAAATCCGCACCTATGGATCGCACGTGCAAGTGTGAATCCGGTCCAAAGTCAGCAGGAGTATGTGCATGTAGACCCTAGACATCTATCGAGAAGCCCCACCCTTTTCCCCAAGGGATTAAGAATCCAAGTCTACCAGTAGAGCTCGGAAAAACATGTCTAGGTTCTAAAAATCGGGACCAGGCCGGTTCAGAGTCTGAAAAATGAGAAAGACTCAGTTGTGACAATAGCTGAACCAACACTGCAACCGATTGTCCCAAAGGAGATGTCCATGTGGGCTCTCCAAAAGCAGGAGGCAATACCCCAAGAAAGACAGAGCTATTATCAACAGCAGCTGTACAGTCAGAGCGAAGAGAACCTGGGTCCTGCTGACTAGATAGCAATTTAGATGTCTTTTCCTTATGCGACATAATGTATATGTATTGACAGGGTAATATAGGAAAAAGTATTTATATTATATTATATACATTCACACTGCAAATAATACTAGGAATGTAGCAAAGACAGTGACTATATAATGTAGTCGATTCTAATGAAGCTTACTAGAAAAAGCAGAAGCAGAGGAAGCAGGGAGGGAAAAGATGTAGAGCTCTTTGTAAGAATATCAGCATTTCTTCCATCCAAAAGCCACAGCTGGGATCAGTCCACCTTCTCAAATGCACAGGGGGTACCTTCTCAGTAAGGATCCTCCTGTGTAGTTGCTCCCAAACAGCAGATACTACTTCCACCCACTCTAATATAGAGGGTGGGCACATCCAACTGCTCCTCAGTATGTTCTAAGTACTCTTCTCAACTAAAAGGGGACAGAGAGCAGCCCAAAAGATGGCGGCCACCATCTTTGAAAAGAGTGCAGGGCACTCTGTTGGCTACTAAGAGAAGGCAGCCCTGGGCTCTTCCTGAGCTGTTAACAAGGGAAAACAGGCTCACAGCCTGTGCTGTGAGTCATCCCTTTAGGTAACTCCCCTTCAAAGCGAGCAATCATTAAGATCACGGCTGCCAGCACTATGGCAGTATATTCTGCCTATGAAGCGGTGTAGAAACATAGAAAGTGACGGCAGATAAGAGCCACATGGCAAATCCAGTCTGCCCAGTTGTTTATTTAAAACTATACTGACCCTAGACCCTATTTACCCTTAATTTACTTTAAGATTTAGGATATCCTTATATTTATCCCAAGCATGTTTAAACTGTTCTACTGTGTTAGCCTCAACCACCTCAGATGGGAGAATATTCCACTTATCTATCACCCTTTCAGTGAAGTAATTTTTCCACACATTTCCTCTGAATCTACCACCCTTCAGTTTATATTCATGCCCTTGTGTTGTATTACACCTCTTCCTTCGAAAGTTGTCACCAGCCGTTCACAACCCTTTTATTACAGCTATAATCTTATTGGTTGCTATGGGCAACATCTTCACTTTTTCTTTTCAGCAGCTTAGTAAATTTATTCCCATCTTAATGCTTAATTGAATGTCCCCCATACAGTTATCAGAGAAAATTAAATGTTTTAAATGCAATTGCAATGAATATTTGTCAGTAGCTCTTCAAATATGCATTTTAAAAGTATAATTAATAAAAGCAACTGGAAGCAGATATCTTAAATGTTTTAGTCATGTTGCGGCACTCGACGTAAACAATTAGATTTAAATTTGGAATAATCATGGCTATTGCCATCTATCAGTCCTATTTCCAATTGTTCCTAGAGATAATTTTACCTCTGGGCACTGCTTTTTTTTGTAAGCCAAAAGGTGCCGGAACTCACACGTGACCACACGACCAACCACAAGCCGAGCAGCGCCACAAGCCTAGCAGTGCCATCACAACCAGTGCGGACGAAGCACACATGCATTGGACTCAACACACAAGCAGCCCGCATACACCGTTTTAATGATTTTGCCACCAAAACTTTTTACATTTTTTAAACTTGGAAAAAAGATGTCGGAACTCCGTTCCTGTGCGTTCTATGACAAAAAAAAAGCACTGCCTCTGAAAGTGGTTGTTCATGCTAGCTACAGTAAATTAAGCAGATAAGGCTAAAATAGTCATTTAAGATTTCTTGGTCTTTAAGTGGTGACACAATTTTACATTACTATAAATTGTTTTACTATATTGCCATATTTTGCATTGTCTTAATGCCATGTGTTTTGTATCACTGGGCCTGATTCAGACTTAAGAAGGAGCTTGAAATTAAGAGAGAAAAGTTACTCCTGGGCTTAACCATGTTGATTGCAGGGGAGTCTTATTTAATCTGTTGCAAATAGTATTAGAGTTGAGAAGTGGCATATCCTAGCCCAAGTCTAAATAACAGTGTAAAAGTAAAGCTGGTCAGTATCTGTGTGCAGTAAGCAATTCAAAGATATATCTCAGCATGCAAAGAATACAATTTATTTGATTCCCCATGAAATCAACATGGTTTAGCTTAGGAGTAGCTTTCCTCACTTATTTTCAAGTTCCTTGAAGTCTGAATCAGGCCCACTCTGTTTAAGTCTCCCAACTCAGAACATCATAAAAAACAGATGTAAATCCACTGTTTTGCAGGTACCAAATGCCAGCGGTATAAACAGCTTATACCTTCGCCCCTAAATACACCACTACATTTGTGCGCAGTGCAACAGTGATTGTTGTTGACATCCTAATTTTCTTTAGCATGTTACTGGCACTATTATTGCCTAAACTAAACGTGTGTATTATATTCTCTATATTTATGTTAGAATTCTATCATATAAATACACACATCTATTTATGTAGAATTACTTGGCAGTACCACCTCCTTTGCTGCCGCCCAGCAAAATGTTTAAGTGCCCTGGCACAGGACCAGTTTTTGCTCAGTCACCACAGTGGGGCACATAATGGGGACATGAGAGTGGATCATGTGAGGAGTTGCTGTGTTGGTTTTTCTGGTATCATTTTCACATGTTAGTAGCTGAGACCGGTTTCCTTTGTGACACCGCTTATGTACTGCAACACTCAGCTCACACTGTCAATTACAGATGTCACATCTCTACGCAATAGCTACGCTGATAGCCGCACCGCCAGTGTCACACTAATGGACTTCCCTTGTAAACAGCAAAGCACGAACAGATCGTTCCGGATAAGGAAATAATTCCGACAGGCGCAAAGAATCCTGGGAGGACATTGGCTCCAGTTCCCCGGCCAAGATGTCTGACATGGAGGATGACTTCATGTGCGATGATGAAGAAGATTATGACCTGGTAGGTGTCTAGCAACTGGGATTTGGGGGGCTCCGTTGAAGCTGCCCGGGCTAGTGGTACGTTCCCAGTCTCTACTCATCCAGACGGGAAAGGGAGAACTATGTTGGCGGGACACTGTGCAGACAGCTCCCTCCCCCTTTCACGCCTGGTTTGTGAGATTGCACCGGTTACATGAAGGGTTCCGGGCACCTTCCAGGTTCTTTGCAGCTATACCCCCAAGCTGCTTTACGCTCGGGTGGCGCAGAGATGGCGGTGAAGGTTGCACAATCGATACAGCCTCGTCTCTGCTGCCATGTCCCGTAGGCCTTTCACTAACTCCCTTAAAGGCCCACTGTGTTGTTGCATATTGTACATGTATACATTGACTGAAGCGTGTGTTCTATGGGGAGTCTCTGTTTTCTTATCCCTCAGAGGTGTCTTGTTCATCACACAGGTTGTGTATTTGATCTTGAGGACGCTACGGCCCTGTGTTTATTCACAATGTGTGTGATCAGCACACCTGCTGGGTAACAGGCCAAGAAAAGTTGTGCTATTTCACAATTCTGTGTGCAAAATCATTAAAAAGGAGGTTTTGTGTTTGAAGAACTGACCTTAATATTTTTTTAGGTTTGCCAGGCCCATGAAAAACATGCATTGTCATAGACTATTAACACGTGTGGAAGTTGCAGGGCTGTTTATTGGAAAGATGTTTTGGCAACTGCCTGTCTTATACAGTGTTTGACGATCAAGTTTGCGTTGACATGGAACATTTCATTCCGAGGTGTATAACATAGTTTGATGTATAACCAGTGGAAACTTATTGCTATATTTTACATCAATGAGAAAATATGAGATTAAGTTTTGTAAATTTAAGTGAAAAAGGCAAGTTCAAGGGCAAGTCTGATCTGAGAACATGATTAATGGAATTTAATGTAGATTAACTAAAATGAATGATAGCACACTTAGTTTTATTATTATAAAGCATCAGCATATTATGCGGTGCAGAACCTTCACATTATCATTGTATAAACAGGTCGCATACATAAAAAAAAAAAATTCAGTCCAAATGCAAGAGATAATGTTGATTATAACTTTAAGAACCGCATCCTGACCTCTGTGCGCTTACCGCATGGAGATCAGGCAGTCCGCTTAGAAGAGGGGATTGAAATCCCCATCACTCCCCTCTCTTGTACGGAGTTTGTGACTTATGTTGCCATAAGGCAGCCTTTAGTCACGTGCAGACCACTGATCCGCGCAAAACTCTTTAGTCCCACCCACCTTGCGGAGTTTAAGAGATCCTTAACAGAACATCTGACATGAGCATTGCCAGTCAGACCGATGAATTCCACATCTTCATGTTTCAATTGATAATTGTATGCAGATGTGGGAAGCAGAATACATTTCTGATTCAATAGTAAAATGTATATTTGCTAAACTAACTTTTTTTATTTCATACCATAAAACTAATAAACTGAAGGATAACATAAAACTTAAATATAGCAATGGTGTGGGTCGCTGCTGATAATGCAACGCAAACCGGCTGGGAAATCGATTGCTTTTGCCTCCCAGAGGAGCAGCAATCGATCCATTGAAGAACGACGATGCAGCTGTGGATGGTGAGTATTACTGTAACTCCAACCCTGTCCTAAACCTTGCCCTAACAATCCCTTCCTCGCAGCCTGACCCTAAGTTTTCCCTCCTTGCAGCCTAACCCTAAGACTCCCTATAGACTCCCCTATAAAACTCACCGATTCGGTGTGGCGGGTCTGCGGCAGTGGTTTATGAATGAATGGGTACTTACCCATTTGTTGATAACATTTTCAAACTAGTGATATTTCTAAATAGAGACAGACAAAAATTAGCTTTCGGTTGCCACTGTATCCTTGATAGCAAAGACCGGTTATATCTAAAACTTCAAAGCCAGCTAATTTAAATCAAGCATAGTTTAGTGATTAGGATTATACTAATATTTTACAATTGATTGCTTACACTCACACATACCATTATAGTCACCAATAGAGGTGTTTATGCGCCCATCATGAAATAAAAGCATTTTGTAAATGTGTCTATCACAATATATAAAGAGGATCTTTGTTTTGAAGGAAAAATCTCAAAAACAAGATGTCCCGTAACAGAAGAAAATCAGCAAGTTTTTTTTAATAAACCCCATGTTGGATGGTGATGTCCCTTAATATGGAGGGAACCAGGAAATATACAATGAATGTTTGTGGGGTTTTTTTTAAACCAATAATAAACCAAAACTGCCACCCAGAAACAAAGAAAGGCAATAATTATTTATCTAAATTTTGGAATTGGCATCACAGCATTGTGTTTTGTAAACTGTCTGCTTAATACATTTATTCTTTCCACTGGTACCCCACAACTCATATCCCATCCACTTGTTAAACAGTGTTTGCTTATTTCCTATGAGGCTATCCTAATGATTTGTCTTGGTCTTTGCAAAACAGAATTTAGTTTAACATTTCTAAAGCTAATGTAGTGGTGGCAACATATAGCATCTAAACCTTGCTATACAAATAGCTCATCTTGGGAGTATGATCCGGATTAATTATTTTATAAAATAAATTCTGCTTGGTTCATTGTTTTGCTTGATGCCCATGCAACAGAGTCTGTGAAATTTAAAGTAATACTTTTGTTTGCAGTTATGTTAATACTGTTTGGTAATGAGGGAGAAATCTGTAAAATGCTGTTTTCACGACCAAATTAGTTCACTGATAAGCTGATATGGGGCCAGATTTACTAAGCTGCTGTAAATGAAAAGTGGAGATATTGCCCATAGCAACCAACCCAATTCTAGGTCTCTTTTTCCTATTACATAGCTTAGCTTAGTGTATCTGGTGTTCCTCCATTTTTTTTTTTATTCTTGTGTGTGTAACAGTTACTTACCGTAGACTGGATCCAGACTTAAAAAAAGGGGGTGCTTTCTGATTGCTAGCACCACATTCCAAGAGCCAATCTGAATCCCGCAGAGCTCCACAACTGTTGTTGGGGTATTCCCAGATTAGATACAGAGTCATTGCATGCATTGCATTGTACATGAGGCTGTTCTGACACTCCAAATGCATCACATTAAACATTCATCTTATCACCCTAAATCATTGTTATGTAACAGGAGTAACAGGATCGGTGTGTAATATGCAGATGCACAGAGTATAATCATAATCGTATACAGGAGTGCACAAGTTGCCCTCAATACATTATCCATCTTTACTAGTTCTGCAGTAAGCTTAGCAGTTGTTTGCTGACTCTCCACTAGCAGACTGCCATTAATTGCTATTTAAACTACCTACCTCTCCTACTGTTTTCCTTAAATCTAGGAACAGGTAGTGCTCTTCTGGGTTGAAGAAACAGCTTGAGTTGGCTTCTTTGTTTTATTTTTATGATCGATTGTTTTCAGTTAGGGAACACATTTATACTGATAAAATAAATGTGAAGTACACAGACCAAGATACTATGGTCCAGAGTCACAGTTATGTAGTTTTCGTCTTTGTTTTAACAATTGAGCTGCTATGCATGCGTAGTAGCCTATATACTCTATCTACGTACCATTTCTGTACAAAGACTGCGCTTACGTACAAACAGCGTAAATAAGTTACTATGCATATGTAGTAGCTCATTTCTTAAAACAACGCACGTATGAGGAAAACCACGTAATTGTGAATCCGGACCTATGTGTTTTATTTTTCTGTTTTGTGCTGTGCCTTTCTTTTGATCTTCTTTCTCTGCTATTCTCTGCTGGGCTCACTGGCAACTCACTAGTTCTACCACTGGTGGGAGGGGAGGCGTAAGTATATCGGGAACTTTTTATCATAATTACTCTTAAGGTATTAAATATAATAATGTACATGTGACAGGAACTTGAACTGTACATAAACGGAATAGTGGTGTATAGTACAACTTTCTCCTTTCTTCCATTTATTTATATGCTCTGGCTTGGATGAGAGGAGATTTCTTCTACGGTGATTCTATGAATACATCTTCTTCCTGCATGCCGCTTAATTGTTAGAAGTTATTTATTTATTTATTTTAGTGTAACCATCTAGCGCAGTTGTACTATACACCACTATTCCGTTTGTTTCCATATTTTTTAGGAGGTAGTTTGGACCCTCCTTTTGTGGTTTAGTGTTCTGCAGCTGGTTTTAGCGCTTTTACAAGACCCCACCCCTATTTTTATTGAACTGTACATAACTTGAACTTGCCTTCTTTACATTAGTGGTATGTTTTTATATTTGCACATAAATGTTTTTATATTTGCACATGCACATAAAATGTAAATATCACAGGGATACAATGTTGGAGCATTACTGTGCATAACTGCTTGGCATGAAGTTTATCCCTGTGTGAAGTAATTTCTTTCAAGAAGAAATATAATCCTATCTTGTCTTAAAATTAATGCCAAGCTACCGTATCTTACTTTTGTATGCACAGGAATACTCGGAAGACAGTAACTCTGAGCCAAATGTTGATTTGGAAAATCAGTACTATAACTCAAAAGCTTTGAAGGAAGATGACCCCAAAGCCGCACTCAGTAGTTTCCAAAAGGTGGGTTGTATGTGTTACTTTCTACCTGTGGTTTGTTATTAAATGAATCATCATTCATATTTTTGGCTAATTATGTTAACATGATAATTTTGAGTAATCTTTGTCATTGCTGTTCATAAACCTCCTAACTTAGCTGCATTAAGTCTTCAATTTAAAAAGAAAATCTGTCTTAATGCTTGGTATATGTGTCTGTTTGCTTTCCTTTTCATTATGAGGGCCTTAAACTTAACCAGACTTCCATACTTTTTAGTAATCCTGTTTTATCTCTCAATCTGGACTGTTTGTGAGCAAGAACAATAACATAGTTTATAATGTTGAATCACTTCTTCTGAATTTGTTTCATGTAATATATATATATATATTTATTTATTATTTTTATTTTTTTTTTAAGTGTTGGCATTACTACATTCCTTATTTTTACTAAATAATGATACTAATAAAGATGTTATTTTAAATTTCATTTTAGTCCACCTTATATATGGTACCTTTCTACAAAATTTTCTTTATTTTTACATATTTGCAATAGGTCTTTAAGAAGTATCTCTCTGGAATTACAAACTATATATCTTTTTTTTTTTTCCTTAATCTATTCTAAGGCGATATTGTGGATTGATTTCTGTATGTAACTACTATGTTTGTAGATACTGAACTCAAATAAAATACTTGATAGTTGTGGGTTATTGTTTTGTATTAAAACAAGCGTCATGGGTGGTGAGCTGTTAGGATGACCTTAGTGATGTGATAAATGCCAGCTTAGATTTCCTGTAGACAGGTCATTTTTTTGAAACTATCATCTTTGTATCCACCATAAGCTACCTTTAAGGAAAATACTTTAGTTGGAGTTTGCACTCTGAAGAAAATCAAAAAAGTAAAGAGAGAAGTAGTGATGCCCCTTTATAGATTGTCCAGAAAGACATAAATACATTACAGACTGTGCAAAGAAAAGCATCTAAAATGTTCCATGGCCTGTGTCACAAAACATACCAAGAAAGGCTAGAGGAACTTGCATTAGGGCATCCCAGGAATAACCCTGGTATCAACCAGGGTTGCGGAGCCAGGGCAATAGACCTGGGATGACCCTTTCACACCAACACCCGACCTGGGTTATTCACGGGTCGATAGCTCGGTCTGAAAGGGGTATTAGAGTGCGGTGCTCTTTTTCTTGCTTATTGTTTTATTTTCCTTTCTTCATCCTTTCAATAAGTAAAACTTAGCATCGCTGAGCACTTACACGGCAAACGAGGGATGAAAATGAAGGATTTTATTAAATGATTCCATACTAAAGAATACAGATTGAAGTTTATTCAAACCCTTGTACACACACACACACACACACACGTGCTTGGAGATTATACAGTAAAGTACTAGGTGTCCATGGCTTCCAACATTTAAGTTTTAATGGCAAAACTTTTATCATTAAAACTGAAAACATTGTAAGTCCTGGACTCTAATAATCAGTGAGTGATGCTTTTTTGTTTCTGTATACTTTTCATAAAATCACAGAATGTGACGGCAGATAAGAACTACTTGGCCCATCTAGTCTGCCCTTTACAACCACTTTTCCTGTGAAACAACCCTTCCTCAAACTTCCCCTAAACCCACCACCCTCCATCTATTCCACAGAGAACACTTATCAATCACTCACACCAATGGAGCCACACTCCCTACCACACACATACACTAAGCATGAGGAAAGGATAATAAAACAATAAACAAGAAAGAGAGAGAGCGCCACAATACACACACACACACACACACACACACACACACACACACAATCAGTCTTCCCAATAATTACCAGCACATATCCAACTTGGCTTGAAAACGAGGAAGTGAGAGAACTTTATCTCATTGCTTTATAACATTGTCTGGTTCCTCAGCTGTGACACTTGTGTGGTGGATGAGTTTATTGATATACTTTCCCTATACTGCATGCTTTGGTATGATATATTCAATTTATATTCAGTTGCCTGGTGATTTTTAACAATAAAAGTTAATGCACCATGAACCCCTCCCCCATCTCTATTTCCCGTGTGTGTATGGGCACATTAATAATAATCAGTACACATATATGTAGGCGCCTGTAATAAGTGTGAATGATCTGCATGTGTAACTTACATTTACTAATTCATTAAAACAAAAACTTAAATCTGTATTTACATTCATTTTAATTGTTTTTAGGTCTTGGAACTGGAAGGAGAAAAGGGAGAATGGGGATTTAAAGCATTGAAACAAATGATCAAAATAAACTTCAAATTGGTAAAAATGGCAGCATGATGGTTTTATGTTACTGTTTTGTAGACTGATATTTTCTGTTATAAATAATGTCGGAACATTTCTCTTTTGAATTTGAGAACCATTATACTATTTGCTTTTTAATCAAATACTAGTCTCAGTAATGACTCAACTACTGACCATTGGGCCTTACATCAGTACTAGGGAAATTGATGGAAATCCCATTAAAGGTATTAACAAACTAATCTTATTCACTTTTGAACTTGGAAGCCTTTTTTTAATTAGACCGCACTAGCAAGATAAATAACGGGTGCTACCTGAAGGTTAAAGAACAATAATCTATAAAAAGATAAGAAGGGACTAGCTAAAAAGTACCCTTAGGAAAGCCATCTTATGGTGCACACAGATAGAGAAATAATTTAGTATTCTAAATACCTCAAACAGCAGTTTTAAAATTTCTCACATTTTTATTAGTTTCACATAGAAAATGTAATTATTCAGAGACATATAACAACGAAATATAGACAGATATAAAATACATCAGCTTAGTGCCGTATAGGTAGGCAAAGGATCAAATAAATAGCAGTAATTTGCATCATAACAATAATTTGCATCAGATAATATGAAGAATGAAGCAGTACATTTTAATCTATACTCACTCCAGAATATGCTAAGTATTACTGCTCAATTGTCACAGCGCACTGGTAAGTCCACACAGGGGAAATGAAGACTCCTAATCTGATATATGCAGAAAACTAGCCCTTTTCCCACCTCCCATTTTAAAACTGCTGTTTGAGGTATTTAGAATCAATACTAAATTATTTCTCTATCGGTGTGCACCATAAGATGGCTTTCTAAAGGGTACTTTTTAGCCAGTCCCTTCTTCTCTTTTATAGATGACACTATCCCACATCTCATTCTTTTTAAACTGGATATTTTGGGATTGATGGTTGTGTGAATATGCTTTTGGTTGCAGGATAGACAACAAGAGTGTTGTAGTAAATGAAATCCCTTCTCAGGATGGAAAGTTAATCAATGGAGTTCACCAGGGATCTGTACTCAGACCAGTGCTAATTAATACTTTACTGGTGACATTACACATGGTAATCCGAAAAAAATATGCCTTTATAAATTCGAGACAGCGCTAAGATATCCTAATATATTAGGAGCTTAAACCAGGTACAAGAGGGTGGCATTTTTCAAAGGAAGAGATGTATGTATTAGAACACGAGAGCATGCATGCATCTAAATTGGGGGGTGGTTGGTTTAATAGAATGGGGGGCATTACTGGCTAGTTTATAAGTGGAATAGCTTCCCATCTGAGGTAGCAGAGACTAACACAGTAGAACAGTTTCAACATGGTTTGAATAAATATTAGGATATTCTAAAGCTTAAGTTAAATTAAGGGACAAAAAGGGTCTAAAAAAAATAAAAATGGGTAAACATGATGGGCCAAGTGGCTCTTATCTGCCCTCACATTCTTTGTTACTCCCAGCATGTTTCAACAGCATGGACATAGCTGACACCTGGCAGACATGTAGTTTCATATCGCCTGGAGTGACAGGTTGCCGGTGCCGGCATTAGTGGTTCTGTCATTGTTTTGATAAATGGTTTTGGTGTATTGGCCTAATGCATTACCCTGTTAGAACCTTATTTTGCATGAATATTTTGTGAATGAATGTTTTATAGTTAAATTCCCTCATTTTCAACTTCATTTATGTATTTTTCTAAGCCACCATTTTTTGTTTTATAAAACTACCTTACAGGCTATGTTTACGCAGTTCTACGTTTAGGAATGTTTTAGGTAAAAACACGTTTATAATTAGTACATATCCATCTCTTCATAGACTAACTATCCAGAAATGATGAACAGATACAAGCAATTGCTAACCTACATCCGCAGTGCTGTCACCAGAAACTACTCGGAGAAATCAATCAACTCAATCCTTGACTACATCTCTACTTCTAAACAGGTCTGACTAAGAAAACTCCTGGCAGCACTGCCCATCATTCACATTCATACTGCCTTATTTGCCATATCTGTTAGCAATCTATAAGGTTCATGATTTAAAAACTGGTCATTGTCTGTTACAAATTGTAAGAACAATAGTCCTAGAATAATATGTATTTTATAGATAGGTTATTGTAGTTACATAACCTATCTGTGAGGTCCTGTTCTTATGGACAAATGGATACCAATATGTGACCGTTTAGGAACATTTTGCTAGTTTATTTAACGTGTGTAATATCAGACATACATAGAACAGAGATATACAATAAAGACATAACAAATGATATTGTGGTCCCTACTCTTGAGAAAACTTATTTGCTAACTCAGCGGTTCTCAGCCAGTGCTACTAGTACGATCCGGGTGGATCTCAGACCACTGTTTGGTGGTAGTCAGGGTAACTGGGCAAGCTTGTCAGGAGGTAGCAACCGTACTTGTACTTTAGCCAGGTGTGAACATGCAATTCATTCAGCCCTCTAGATACTTATCTTTATTGTCTCATATATATTTTCGTCCAATGTAAATAGAATTATTCTATAAAAATGAATTTACCCTAGTGAAACCAAATGTTTGTTGTTATTATTAATAGTAGTAAATATGAATTACATAAAATTGTCAGGGAACCATCAGAAAAAGTACTTTGGAGTAGTGCCTTAACTGCTCTTCATCCGCAATAATGCCATATATGCTCCATTACACACAATAGTGTTCTGTATGACACCCCCCTTCCTCTAATGGTTCCTCTGCACTGGGTTTCTGAATATCACTGATGCAACTTAAGTGCTTCACTGGCATGTCAGTGTCAAGGAGCATGTAGGAAAATGATTGAGGACCACTGTGATATGGACACAAACATATCGCCTGTCCAGCAACTGCTGTATAGCATTATTAGCGTTATTGGACCACGTAATACATTAGTAGGAGTAAGTGCTATGGGACATTTTTAAAACTGAGTCCCAAAACGCTGCAGTGCATGAAACACGCACGGTATTGCATCCTAGAAAACACTATTAATTGTATTCAATTATCCAAGTAGAGATCAGCAATGAACAAGGGTTATTTATCTTATTGTGTTTAGTTGTTAGGAATATTGAAAACAAAACTTTATGGAGAAAAAAATATGTCCAGTGAGGTTTTGCTGTAATTATATTTTAATTGTAATTGATCTAATTTAAAGTAATTGATATTTTAATAGTAAAAATGTTATATTGTCAGTGGGTTTGGCACACTCCAGTTTTAATAAAATTCAAACAACCTCTATAGCGACATAGGTTAAGCTGGCCACACACTACAGCGATTATCGCTGCCGATAAACGGGACGATTTCCCCCTGGGGAAAGGTCCCGATATCGGCAACATACACTGCCACAGGCTGGGAGCGATAATCTCTGCTGGAGAGCCTGCAGCCAGCCTATTGGCTGGCTACAGGCTCTCCTGATTGCCTGGGTCTCCTGTCAATCTTGACAGGAGACCCAGCTTTCACACTGACAGGCTTGCCAGCGCTCTGTCCTCTCTCCCTGTGTCTGGCTATACAGCGCTCTGTCCTCTCTCCCTGTGTCTGGCTATACAGCGCTCTGTCCTCTCTCCCTGTGTCTGGCTATACAGCGCTCTGTCCTCTCTCCCTGTGTCTGGCTATACAGCGCTCTGTCCTCTCTCCCTGTGTCTGGCTATACAGCGCTCTGTCCTCTCTCCCTGTGTCTGGCTATACAGCGCTCTGTCCTCTCTCCCTGTGTCTGGCTATACAGCGCTCTGTCCTCTCTCCCTGTGTCTGGCTATACAGCGCTCTGTCCTCTCTCCCTGTGTCTGGCTATACAGCGCTCTGTCCTCTCTCCCTGTGTCTGGCTATACAGCGCTCTGTCCTCTCTCCCTGTGTCTGGCTATACAGCGCTCTGTCCTCTCTCCCTGTGTCTGGCTATACAGCGCTCTGTCCTCTCTCCCTGTGTCTGGCTATACAGCGCTCTGTCCTCTCTCCCTGTGTCTGGCTATACAGCGCTCTGTCCTCTCTCCCTGTGTCTGGCTATACAGCGCTCTGTCCTCTCTCCCTGTGTCTGGCTATACAGCGCTCTGTCCTCTCTCCCTGTGTCTGGCTATACAGCGCTCTGTCCTCTCTCCCTGTGTCTGGCTATACAGCGCTCTGTCCTCTCTCCCTGTGTCTGGCTATACAGCGCTCTGTCCTCTCTCCCTGTGTCTGGCTATACAGCGCTCTGTCCTCTCTCCCTGTGTCTGGCTATACAGCGCTCTGTCCTCTCTCCCTGTGTCTGGCTATACAGCGCTCTGTCCTCTCTCCCTGTGTCTGGCTATACAGCGCTCTGTCCTCTCTCCCTGTGTCTGGCTATACAGCGCTCTGTCCTCTCTCCCTGTGTCTGGCTATACAGCGCTCTGTCCTCTCTCCCTGTGTCTGGCTATACAGCGCTCTGTCCTCTCTCCCTGTGTCTGGCTATACAGCGCTCTGTCCTCTCTCCCTGTGTCTGGCTATACAGCGCTCTGTCCTCTCTCCCTGTGTCTGGCTATACAGCGCTCTGTCCTCTCTCCCTGTGTCTGGCTATACAGCGCTCTGTCCTCTCTCCCTGTGTCTGGCTATACAGCGCTCTGTCCTCTCTCCCTGTGTCTGGCTATACAGCGCTCTGTCCTCTCTCCCTGTGTCTGGCTATACAGCGCTCTGTCCTCTCTCCCTGTGTCTGGCTATACAGCGCTCTGTCCTCTCTCCCTGTGTCTGGCTATACAGCGCTCTGTCCTCTCTCCCTGTGTCTGGCTATACAGCGCTCTGTCCTCTCTCCCTGTGTCTGGCTATTTCAGGATCATCCACCTAGTGGGACAGTGCAGTGGCCGCAGTCCCGCGTAGTGGATGATCTTAAAGTTAAGAAAACTTTGGAGGGGAGGGAACTGCAGCCTAGACTTCATTTTAGCATCCAGCCGCAGTCTGACTCCAGACCAGTGGCGCTGGTCTGGAGTCAGACTGCGACTGGATGCTATAATGGTAACTCCCCCCTGTATAAGACGCAACCTGTTTTTGGACACCATATTTTTCCAAAAAAGGTGTGTCTTATACATGGGGAAATACGGTAACATTTACTTTGTCCTCACAGAAGGGTGACAAATATATGGAGTAATGTTTAATCTCTAGACGTAGGTCTTGGGAAAGTAAAAACTACTGTTCCCCTAAGGTTCTCTTAAAAGTCTTTGTGAGCCACTGTCTGTAGGTTTGGTTATCCAGACACCCTTTCAGTTTATATTGTAGACCAGTTTGACCATTGAGCTGACATAATCCATAGTGGTGATAATACTTATTCCTGGGCTTGTGACAAGCATCAGGTATGTCACTTTAGCAGACAAGCAACCTGATCAATCTGCATTATTTTTTTATACCAAAGGCACATTCTCACTTTTCTGCAGTTTGGATTTAAAGCACCTCATGACAGTATTTTTTGAGGAGGCCTTGGGTCATCAATAGTTATGATTGCCTTGGTCTCTGAAGACAAAAATGTGTGTTAGTGTGTGAATGTATTTAACATTTTTTTGAATATGTATTTTGTTTCTGCAAATATTATGATTTGAAAAGTTGCTACTAATGTGCTTCCAGACTGATGATGGAGAGGATGATTTAAAGAAGGGAACACAACTTCTGGAAATCTATGCTTTGGAAATTCAAATGTACACAGCACAGAAAAACAACAAGAAACTAAAAGCACTATATGAACAGTCCTTGCACATCAAATCTGCCATTCCCCATCCTCTTATTATGGGAGTCATCAGAGGTGAGCTTCAATCATTTCTCCACACGTTTCATTATATAGGGTAATCAAGGAAGCAAAGCAGATCTGTATAGAAAAGGCACCTACTAATTTGTTCATTAAAATTCCTGCAGCTCTTTTTTCAAGGTGCCTGGGGATTAACATGCTGGCAGGTATTTGAATTAAAGCAGGACATATACTAGAGGGTTATCCGACTATTATCGTGCAGACAACATAACTGTCAGATATCTTCGACAATTTACCAGTGAGTAGTGTCCTACGATGCTTCAGAATCATCTGAAACTGGAATTAGATTTTTGGGAGCTCCTAATTTTACAAGATCAGGAATGACGTCCGTGGTGTTGTGTCTTAACTACTTGAAGAAATTAACTCTACTTTCTAGTTTATTCTGTTTTAGGATGTTTCACTCATGCTAATGGTTGTTTACTTGTGTGATAATAAATATAAACTTAGTTTTTCCTGATGTATATTTGTAATCACTATACAAACCCACTTCTTCAGGCTAACCTACCCTTTCTCCACTTACCTGCCCTTCTCATCTTCATCCCTGTGTCTCCTGTTTGGTCGCCCCCTCCTGCTTAGCATATTAGCTCTTATGATCAGGGCCTCCTCCCTCCTGTCATCACCTCTACCCTGTCCTCATTAATTCCCACCCTTTTATCTCTATTGTCTATCTTGCTCCTTATTCATCTGCTCATATTCACATATCCTGATCATTTTCCATACATATTTTTCTGCTATTTTTGTACTGTATTTAATTTTTGCAGTGTACTTGTGTTCCTTATTTACATAAATGTGTACCCTGTCTGTTAATTGTTTTGTATTTGTAACTATTGCCTTTGGACAGCTCTGCGGATACTGTGTGGCGCCTTGTAATGAAACATTAATAATAAAAAAATATATATATATTACACTTAATTAGATCTGTTAGGACAGCAGTCACCGTTCAGTGAAGAGTGGAATCAGAGCTTTTTTTGTGTGTTTGGTTGGGGTGCATTGAGCATTGAGTGTGGTCTTCAATTAATTATTATACATATCCTCTGTATATCACCATTAAGTGGTAGCTATTCAGAACTTGTTTGTCTATTGGCTTGTGGTTATATAGCTTTATATGGACAGAAAACATTAAAATTATAGCTGTGGCAAAAAGCTCATTGTACTTACTTTCCATTTCAGAATGTGGAGGAAAGATGCACTTAAGAGAAGGGGAGTTTGAAAAAGCTCACACAGATTTCTTTGAGGCGTTTAAAAACTATGATGAATCTGGGAGCCCAAGGAGAACAACGTGTTTGAAATACCTGGTCTTAGCAAACATGCTCATGAAATCTGGGATAAACCCATTTGACTCTCAGGAGGTATGTAGATTTCGGTGTTTTCTCAACTTGGCCAATATATTACTGCTTTTGGTTTTATTTTTAATTTTCTTTATCTCTAGGCTAAACCTTATAAAAATGATCCAGAAATTCTAGCAATGACGAATTTAGTAAGGTACGTAGCTACTTGTGATATTTTGGCATAATAATGCTTTAATCTGCAATATAAACCAATTTGCATGAATGTGCTTCAATCTTGATTGAAATACAAACTTTACTGTAGATTGTGACTATTGGCTTTAGAATTATTACAATATAGCTTTTTTGCTGGTTTTTCAAAACAAATCTGTTCTTGTTTATATAGTGCCTATCAAAACAATGACATCACTGAATTTGAGAAGATTCTGAAAACAAATCACAGCAACATCATGGATGATCCCTTTATAAGGGAGCACATTGAAGGTGAAGGCTTCTATATAATCAGGATTATCTATTAGAAAAGCAATTGTGACAGTTATCACAAGAAATTCATAGGGCCGCGATGATGGTCATATACCGCAAATAACGCCGGTGCGAAGCTAATTGAATCGGGGCCCAGTGTGTTTATTTTTAGCCACTTTTGTTGGATTTATTCTAATGGACGTGATAATAGCTGTGAGAATCATATTGTGGGTACTTGTTTTACATGCTTCAAACACTCAGTGCCTCAGTGACTAATGGTTCTACATCTATTTATGTGTAAGAGGTCTGTTGTGTCTCTTTTTGACACCACATAAGTGTTCCTACAAAGAAAGCTTTTATTTTTATTTTTTTTTGAAGCTCAAAACATGTAAAACAATGATATTAAAAGCCACTATTTTTGTTTCTTTTTAATTGTGGCAATAAGAAAACATATATAGTGTGAAATGTAGTCCTGTATTAACCAGGACCCTATGTCAAAAGCTATTCATAATAGCAGATAAGATTTTTGAACTTGAAGCCAAGCAGGTTTATTTTGTTACTGTATAAAACCAGAATGGAAGCTGCTCAATCAATTTATTAAGTAAATGTTAAACAGGTGCATGAAAGGCAGGGGGGTTAACCTACTAGCCACAGAAACAAAGGGAAAAATTGCCCCAGCACACTGCCATAAACCAGTAACAAACTATACTGTTCTATCTGTAAAATAAAACACAGAAATGTTCGTTACGCATATTTGTACAAATATGAGATAAGCCACCAGCCACCGTCAAGGCCTTTCTGTATATGGTGGTCCTAACTCTAACAATGAGAGTCCCAGTGTTGGGTCCCATATATATGTTTATAAATTGAGAGCCAACTTACCTAGGAGACACCCCTTAAAGTCTCTAAATTGGCTGCTGTGGATCAGCTCTCCCTGTCAGCAACTGATCCCAGACAGTATTTTGTTACTGTGTTAGCGTGTTTAGTAAATGTATTGATGATCTGATTTAAAACATGGTTGAATATATTTTATTAAGTGTTGTTTGTAAATTTTCTATTTGCTTTTTAAATACTTTTCATATTTTTTTATTTTTGTAGAGCTTTTACGAAACATCAGAACACAAGTCCTTATCAAATTAATTAAGCCTTATACAAGAATACATATTCCTTTTATTTCGAAGGTAAGAACTAATATTTATTAATGTTTTGGTTTTTGTGTTTCTTACTGGTAATTACCCTTTTAAAAAAAAAAAGGGTTGTTACTCTAGGGTTACTATAGTTCAGAGGAAATAGGCTGTGCTTCCCCTCCACCCGCTAAAGCGAAGTGTACAGTGTGAGGGGGGGGCTCCCACACTGCTGCGGAACAGCGGTCGTACCGCTGATCTGCACGATGGAGAAAATGCAGGCTATTTAATATCATTATAGGTTATATTGCTTGTGGTATCAAGGGGAAATTATGCCTTTTTGCAGAAGACACAAAGATATGTAACAGGGTAGACACGCCAGGAGGGCTACACAAAATGAGGGCTGCTCTAGGTAGACTGGAGGAATGCTCAAGAGTGTGGCAACTGCAGTTTAAAATGCAAAATCATGCACCTGGGGCACAAAAACCCAAAAGCTCAATATATCATTTATGGCGCTACATTAGAAACTACTGAGGAGAAAAGGGATCTAGGAGTCGTCATTTCATGTGACTTAAAGGTAGGCAAGCAATGTAACAAAGCAATGAGAAAGGCAAGTCTGATGCTTGGTTGCATAGGGAGAGGAATTAGTAGCAGAAAGAGAGAAGTAGTGATGCCCCTTTATAGATTGTTGATACGACCTCACCTAGAATACTGTGTTCAGTTCTGGAGGCCATATCTTCAGAAAGACATAAATACATTAGAGACTGTGCAAAGAAGAGCAACTAAAATGGTCCATGGCCTGTGTCACAAAACATACCAAGAAAGGCTAGAGGAACTAAACATGTATAGCTTGGAGCAGAGAAGGGAGAGGGGGATATAACAACAGCTTTCAAATATATCAAGGGTTGTGACCAGCTAGAGGAGGGGGGCATTTTTCAAAGGAAGAGGTGTAATAGAACACAAGGACATGAATATAAACTGGAGGGTGGTAAATTCAGAGGAAATGTGCAGAAAAATAACTTCACTGAAAGGGTGATAGATAAGTGGAATATTCTCCCATCTGAAGTGGTTCAGGCTAACACAGTAGAACAGTTAAAACATGCTTGAGATAAAAATAAGGATATCCTAAATCTTAAACTAAATTGAGGGTAAGTAGGTTCTAGGATCCGTATAGTTTAAAATAAACATCTGGGCAGAGTGGATGGACCCTGTGGCTCTTATCTGCCGTCACTTTCTATGTTTTTATTAAACTTTGCTTTATCGTTGCCACTGTATGCTGATCTGGTTTATGGATCTTTTAGTTGGCATTTAGACAAATCAGTCCTTGCCACATACTATACAAAATATACAGTGTGTATGACTGGCTTTATTTAGTTATTTATTTTTTCCTTAGGTTTTTAAAATATTGTCCTTATACAGAATAAAAGCTTGTATTGAATGGTTCATTATGAACACAGGTTTGGTACTTTAATGAGATCAGTCTTTGATATTAATTTTCTTCAGACATATTTGTGCCCAATTCTGCCGTTTCTATGCTGCTTCGTCTTGGCTGTATGTATGTTTCATGAAAGCAAAGCTAGGTACAAACATGGCTCTCAACAAAACGATTCTATTTGCACTCTGCCATCCTAATAGGATCAACAGTGTAGGTTGAAAGATTCTTTGAATTGCTTTGTCGACATATTGGTTGAATCGTATAATGTGCCCAGCTAAAGAAGAATGTTGATTAACTTGTTAAGAAAATGTTTAAAGATTTCAGTGACTTTTTTATCTTCCCTGGGAGTGTACAATATCCGTTCCCCTGTATATTACACTGGAGATTTCTATGTTTTTGCCTTTGTTAGTCTTGCTCTCTTCACTTCCTCAGTTTCATTTATAATTTTTCTTTGTCTATTGGGCAAAGTCCTCTAGCAATTCTGTACGTGGGGGAAATAAACAATGGTTGTCTCTCATGTGACATTTTGCTTGAACTATATTTAGATGCATCATTGTACAAGTTATACATTGCATCATTGTTAAGGTATGATCAGGTGAAAGCTTCTCCCATATATTTACAAGTTTAACAGATTGAGATAAAGACAAGTTACAGATATGGTTCCTTAGATCTCAACATTGTTACACTTTGGATTTTGTAATGCAGCTCTATTGCGGTTAACCTTTTCTCTAGATTAATGTATGCTTGACATTTATTTCTAATCTAGTTCTTTTGACCTTAAGAGCTTTGCCATTGGTGGACATGATTAAACTCTGCATGCACTTTTCTGTGGTATTCTACTTGAACAAACATTAAACAGTAAACGTACTAAAGGAAAACACAGCTTTTTCTTATGGCAGCCAATTACATTCCAGTTATACTAAACTGATCCACAGTATGTGGACTCCATATATGAATCCAATATTACAATCACATGGCAGTAAATATATAATATTAGCCAATTACTACATATTGGGGATCTTTTATCGTAAATATAATCTTACCGTCCTACCATTTTCTCTCACATGCTCCTACTCTTTCTAAATTAGTTTTAAAATTTATTAACAGAGCATTAGTTCGTGACACATTTTTACACTACATATTTTAGGGATTATATTAAAATATTTTAGGATTATATTCAAGATGTAAAGCAATTATTTTTACTGATTTCACAATCTCATCTGTTAACAAAAATATCTTTGGAAGCCTTAATGAATTTCTAATAACATTATTTCCTTTTTTCAGGAGCTTAATATAGATGTAGCAGATGTTGAGAGTTTGCTGGTGCAGTGCATTCTGGATAAGTACGTCATGGTTTATCCTTTTCTTATATCTCTCTTTTGAGAAAATTATAAACTTAAAATCATTTTAATAAACGTTTAATGTTGAAATGTTTTGGATGTAATATCTAATTGATTGCCAGAGAGCGATTTGGAGGTACCTTGTTGGTGGTCTGTGTTTCTGTTGGGTTGCTAATGGATGATCATTTTTATAGTGTAGGATGGCTACACTGAAAGGGTAGATTATCTGAAGAAATAATGCATTCAGCCAGATTTGTCTAGTGTGTTGTCTTACCTCAGAATCCCTATCTTTTCCTCACTGCACCATAACTTCACAAAAATGTGGATATTTATATAATTAAAGTGAAAAATCTGGTGTTCCCAATGGCATACAATTTGAGTTATTTCTAACGGTGGGGAAAATCTCTAGAATTGCTCTTAATGTTTGAAAGTGTTTTATGGTGATTCAGAATTTTTTTATTTTTATTTTTCAAGTACTATTCATGGGCGAATCGATCAAGTGAACCAACTGCTGGAGCTGGACCATCAGAAGAGAGGAGGAGCACGATATACTGCATTAGATAAATGGACCAACCAACTGAATTCTCTTAACCAGGCTGTAGTCAGCAAGCTTGCTTAGCAAAGATCAAGCTTTTATATAATACAAACAAAAGTACTTAAAGGTAACTGTTCTGTCGTACAACCCTTAAAAAGAACTGTGGTATGGCAAAGATAAACTCAGTTTGTGCGTGCCCTTGGAGAGAAAAAAAGGAAGTTTTGGCAGAAGTGCTTTCTGATCAGCTGGTATGTGTTCGCTGCTGCATTTGTCCCAAGAGAATAAACAAAAAACAGCTTTAACCTCCAGAAGATAACCAAAATAATACGGAATCTATGCTGTATTGTCTTCTTGCCTAGTATATTTGCCATAGGCAGATCATGACCAGAAAGAAGATTTTGTCACAATTTTAAATATACTCCGACATGTTCTATTGTTCAATGGTTTATCCTGCAGGAAAAAAAAATCACTGCAATAACTAGAAACGCATGTCTTTCCAAACACTTCCTTGCATAACTGATCTGTTTGCTGCTGTTTGCAAAAGATGTTGTCACAGACGGAGATAGATATATATATATA
>WWET01000290.1:24290-44938 GCA_011038615.1 Limnodynastes dumerilii
GTGGTGCTCTAGTGTTTCTGACGTCATCTCTTATATAAAACACTGCCCCCTAGCGACCAAATGCTTAGCCTTGTAGTTCTATAAGCAGAGCCTGGCTAAGGCTTTCAGCCATGCAGCACTTGCTTTTTTCACACACAAAAACACTTGTCAAGTATATTGACATGTGTTTTTGATGGTCAGGGACCACAGTAAAATCACACCTCTCTGGCTGCGATTTTTTTTTTATGATTTCATGTCTCACTAAAGGCGATTTCTTCAAATAGCCTTTAGCGAATACAACGATTTTTTTTTCTATGTTTTGAATTGCAAACATGTGGATGATTTCTGTCCAGCGATGTTTGCCATGGTGATTTTTTTAAACACATTAATCACGCGATTTGACCCTTTGTGAATACCGCGATGTGAGTTTAGAGGGTCAAATCACGCAATTTATGGCGATTTTTAACAAATCGTTTTTTGTAAATGAGGCCCAGAGAGTGACCAGCTTTACATTTACACTGTTATTTAGACTTGAGCTGGAAAACGCCACCTCTCAACTCTAATACTCTTTGCAACAGATAAAATATGATTCCCCTGAAATCAACATGGTTTAGTCCAGAAGTAACTTTCCTCTCTTATTTTCAGTCTCTGAATCAGGTCCCGTATTCACAAATTTGCACCTAACTCACCCATCCTGCCCCTATCCTGACCCCCTTTTTAGGTACCTTATGGCACTTACAAGTGCCATAGGGCTACCAAAACAATAGCACGGACATTGCCTCTCCCTGCCTCCCCCACACCCTCCCCGGATAATTTAAGTCCCTCCCCCCTCCTACTTCTACCTAATCCCTCCCCGAGGCGGTAGAACGCCACCTCTTTCTACTTAAAAAAAACTCTGTGCAGTCTTAAAAGACCACACGGAGGCAATCTAATTACGTAGCATAAAGGACCTACTACTTTATCCCTAGAGGAGCAGAGATAGTCAGGGTTGTGGACAGCAGCCATTTTCACTCACCAGACCTAGATGATGACCCAGAGCCAGGATCACTGTGGTCATCCAGAGCTATCATAGTAGGTGATAAGTAACATATATTTCCCTTTGCCTAGTTCTTTTAATGTGCATTCTTCATAAAATGTTTAAACTTGGTATATATTCTTGGTATATATTAAAATTCAATGGAGATTATTTGCAAAATTAATGGGCAATTTATTATGAAGCAATAAAGTTTAAACATTTTATCCAGATGTCTGTGAAGCAACTTTTGGGTCTGATTTTCACAGCAATGTCATATGTGTCTGTTATAACTTGTAACACTTATGTTATATATTTACTGTGTGTCTTTTTCTTCTTTTAAATTTGTTTCTAACGAAGATTGAACTAATGTGATTTGTTCCAGGGCTGCATCATGTGCTCACTGGGGTGTATGTATCCGAGGCGTATCTACCCCTAGGCCAAGATGGCACCTGTCAGGGGCGCCATCCAAAGGGGAGGGGAGCATCGCCCGGTGATGCCGCCCATGGCTAAGAGATAGTGTCGCCTAGTGCAGAGCTGGTCTGTAGTCAGACTGCGACTGTTTGCTTGGATACCCGTGGTCACAGGCTTCTCTGTGACCGTGGGACTTCATTTCCCTTGCAAGTCTCGCCACCGCAGGACTTCAATTCTAGCAGTCCCACTTGGAGGACTTAGGTAAAGTATGAAAACCTGAGGGGGGAGCTGGATCCTGGAGGAACATGATGGGAGTACTGGGGGGGCTAGAAGCACATGATGGAAGTACTGGGGGAGGCTGGAGGCACATGATGGGAGTACTGGGAGTAAATGGGTAAAGGGGGGGTGTCAGTCCCTTACTTTGCCAGGGACCCATAGATACACTCCTGTATACTAGTGTTGCCAGGCAGGGAGGCGGGAGATTTGCAGGCTCTCCCGGGATACTAGGAGAACTGCCCAAATTTCAGGAGTCTCCCAGATATTCCAGGAGAGTCGACAAACCTGGTTTATATTGAAAATACTATATAGAAAAATTTGAATCGGCAGATTCAGTAGCACTCTTTTTGAAACAAGGCCAAAGAAGTCAGCTGACCTAAATAATGAAATAAAGTTTAAATGATCATTCTCAATTTTATTAATAGAGGACCACATCCAGGCCACTGAACGACAGTATGGTATGGAACTTAGTACTGATTGGCACGAGAGACTTAGGGCTGTCTTATAGCAGCATAACCTAGCTAAAGTCCGCATCAGAGAGGGGAGTGACAGAGGAGTTCACCTTTCTCTTCCAGATCTCTGTGCGAGCAGTAAACACAGGAGGTCAGGATCCAGTCCGGTTTATAGGCTGAAATAGAAGCCATGGGAATTTCCTCAAATTCTGATGATTCTGTAAAACAAGACCAACATATTTATTATTTTAGTAACTTTGAAATGGACGTTTAGAAGATTATTGAGTGGGAGCAGCCATGGTAAGATCAATCCTGGAAACTATCCTGGAAACCTTGTCAGTTTCACTCGCTCATAATATCAGTTGAAAACTGGACAGAGCTAAAGTAGGACGTGCAATTGTGTCCCAAGAAAGATGCAGGCAAGATGTAAAGGTGCTGGTCCTGCCAATGCAGTGGTAAAGATAACACAGGAGTTTCGTTACCTTTCTGTAAATGTGACAGTCAACAGAAGGACATTGCAAAAGTGACGCATGGTCCTTGTGATGCATGTTTAACCACTGTGGCCATGTACTGCTTGCACAGCAAAAGCACCAAAGGCCAGATTTACTAAGCTGCGGGTTTGGAAAAGTGGAGCTGTTGCCTATAACAACCAATCAGATTCTAGCTCTCATTTTCCTATTACATACTAGAAAATGTCAGCTAAAATCTGATAGGTTGCTATGGGCAACATCTCCACTTTTCCAAACCCGCAGCTTAGTAAATCTGGCCCAATGACTAAGATAATCATGTGGAGGCTGTGAGCATTCAATAAAAGTTGCAATACAGCTGGGCTCAGATAAAGCTTTCTCAGCCATGATGCTGATTTCACAACATGGTGGGGAAGCTAGATTGTAGCCCATTATTAATTCATAAAACATTTGTTTATTTACCATATGGTAGCTTCTGATTCCCTGCAGAGATCAGACAAGCGAGCTGATATCATCCATTCAATTTACAGGATTAGTCATAAACTCTTTCTGTAGCACATTAAATGGGTGACGTTAGCTTCATTGTATGATCTTTACAGGAAGCCGGTAGGTGCTAATTGGTAAGTAAACTAAGTTTTAATGATTTCTAAAGCCCTATTCAAAATCCCTATTTGACAGCCAATATACGCATGCAGCATGCGGAAATCGCCTATGGTTCAATACTGTGCATGCCCAGGAACCCAGAACACTTAATATATGAATATAGTTCCTCTATGCTACACATGTACTTTACATGTGGTGATCAAGGGTGCTATTTGAATCGTACAGTACGGACTGGGTTTAGCTCTTATGTATGATTATTTTGTCTGCACCTTAATGAATGAGTGCTGATAAGATAAGGTAGGGGAATAGACACATAAGGGCCGTATGCAGAGCTCCGGCCGCATTGCAAATGTGGCCGGAGTTTTCCGATATGTTCTACTGCGCATGCGCAGTAATTCTGTAACGTAATCTATGTTACTTGTTGCAATGTAGATTGCGTATACGTGGTCTTAAAGCTCTACATACGGCCCATAAGTGACCTTGGACTGTATTCACAACCCTGTATTTTTTAACATATGTCCCTAATTTTCCGAATCTAGCTACTATGCACGCATAGTAACTATTTTACTCTATCTGATATAATGAAGCGTGGTGGCCACCAAAGAGTTTAGTTCAAATTCACACAAGAGAATGAAATGATGGTAAAGATACAATCCAGGTCCATAAATAGGTGTCACTGTGTATCATACTGGTCCAATACCAGCGACGCGTTTTGTTCCGTCAGAACTTTCTCAAGCCAGAATATAGTTCTATAGGACTACAGCACTGTCTAATTCTTTTTATATTTATATAATTTTATTTATGAGTGTATCTAAAACTCTTTTTATAGATAGCTGCTATACATCAGCTTTTTATACATACATTTATATATATTTGACATGAAACTGAAGCGCTGCTCACTAGGTTGCCTAGCATTTAAAGTATTCTAACAGATAAGCCACGCCCTTTGTTTGTTTTTATTTTATGCTCTGTGTTATTTGTGTTTGCAGTGATGGTTTGGATTTATTTCTTATTGGTGTATTGGTAATAATTGCAAGCCAGGCTCTTTGTGTAGTGGTAGAATCATTCCTTTGTTTTACTAAGTCATGTTGATGGAGGGATGGCACTTTTAACTTTATTTTTTAAGTTACCTATTTGTCCATCCACTGTTGATGGTTGTTTTGGGACAATTTTTGGTAGGTATTCCTTTATTGAATTTTATTAAAAACTTTATTAAAGTACTATGGGAATTTAGGACAGCGCTAGGAGATAGAGGATACAAAAATAACAACCTATTGTTTCAAAATATTTATTATAGAAACATTAAAACAATTAAAACTTTATTAAAGTACATTAGATTGAATTATGCTTCTTTATTAATTATAAACTGCACATCACCTTTGGTATTTTTAGGGTGTTCTACCATTACCCCTTAAGCAAATTCACTTTTACTGCTATATTTAAAATTTCTTCACATATAAGTGTTCTTTTTAACCCCTTTTAATATCAGTGTTTTTTTCTGTGTATAGTCACTTTATTTACTTACACAGGGCCGGATTCATAGCCCAGAACGTATTGCACATACGTCCTTAATTTACCGATAATAGCTACTATGCATGCGTAGTAACTATTTTACGTACTCTATAATTATATGTCATTTCATATATATTGAGGACATATACATCATATTATATAATATAATATAAAATAATATTTAGTCTTTTGATAAGTGAATGCATTGTTTTTGAGGCAGCATATAGCGTTAATTAAATGAAGTCTCCAGCGTCGAAAATTTACCTCCGTTGTTAAGTTACTTTAAATAAACCCAAGCAAGTCCAGTTGCTTATGCCTACTTAAACACAACCTTCACTGTACTCAGGATTGCTTTTGAGAATGGGCAGAGCTCCCAAAACACATTGTGATCCTATCTTCAAGCGCCATCAAAGACTTCTCTCCCTTTGATACATCTGTTCAGCTCTGTGGTCTGCTCCATTCCCCCTCTACCTGGACATCCTTATATGCAGTTTTCCTAGACTGTGCAGACTTTATATACATACACCTGGGTAGGGGATTACTCTGTGTTTGGAACCTTGATTTATGTTGTTATGATTATATTTATGTCTGATTTAAGTATACATGTTTGTAAGTTATTTACTTTGCTATTTTATGTCAGTTTTGGCAATTTCTAGATGCCTGTCTTTTTAATTTATAGTAAGATTCTCTTTAAATTTACATTTATTGTTTATTGTATTCTTTTCTTTTTAAATTGATATTAATTGATATTTGAACTTTTATGAAATATTAATCTTGTTCTATTTTCTCCCCCCTATGATTAATACTCTGGTAATGAGCATATAACCCATATCTGGAATCTTTGATTTAAATAATATTTTAGAAACATACTTTTTTTAAATAACTATTCTGCATAAATTTGTGACTTATATAAACTTGTATGCCACTAATATTCTGTTAGATATTTAAGATTTATTGGCACAATCCAACCGCGCTTTCCCTGTACCAATTCCCCCATCGTTTAATTTTCAAAGAAGCCTTCTGGCCAATTGCAAGCTGAAGTGAACTCCAGATCCCCAGGAGGTCCACACACATACACAGATCTGCACCAGCACATGACCTAAGAACAAAGATCATAATATTTGGAATAAAATCATATTTCTCATAACTGCAGAAACCCAAAACTGCTCAGGGACTTGACACACACGTCGATGGGCCTGATCCAAAGCAACGGCTGCCCTGAGAAATTTAGCCGGCTCGGCCGTAATTCCCGTTTAGAAGGTTGTGAGCATGCGCACAACCTTCATATGCCGCCGTAAGGGCCAGCAGCCGTAACTATAGTTACAGCAGCCGGCTGTTTCGAAAAAGGGGCTTTCCCTCCCTTTACGCATGCCATATCGCCACCGTTAGGCATGCCAATTAGGTGGTGGTAGATGATTTTCAAGTAAATATAGAGGTTTAATATAGTAAATAGGTGAGAGATGGAGAGGTGATAACATATTAATGAGGATAGTGGCCGGATTCAGAGCTCAGAGTTTTCTGATTTGTGCTACTGCACATGCGCAGTAATTTTCTAATGTCAGCTACGTTTCTTGTTGCAACATAGATTGCGTATATGCGGTCTTAAAGACCGCATGCGCAGAAGCACAAATCGGAAAACTCCGAACTCAGAAAACTCAGAAAAAAGCTCTGAATCAGGCCCATTATATCTAGTAAGTTCCCAAGAGCCATTACTTAAAGATCCATGGGTCCCTATAAAACTGGTGGCAGTGGAGGGATCTGTTTATCTTTTAGAGCATCTAAGTGATTGTCTATATCACAACGCTTCATTAAACGCCGCCACCTGCCTTTCAAACGCCTAAAAGCATTCTCCACCACCATCCTAGCGGAGCTGAGACTGTGGGTAAATCGCACTTGTTCAGGAGAGAGGTGATGGTGCTGGGTGTAGCCCTTCATAAGCCATCTTCGCAGGGGGTAGGCGGCATCTCCAATGATATGCACCGGTATCTCGACACCGCCAACAAAGATGGACTTCTGCAAAAAAAGGAAAAAGGGTGTAAGTACATCATAAAGGTTTTCTATTTGTTATACAATAGCTGCAACGGGCACACAACACAATGAACATTTGCAGAACCTCCAGCAGTGCATGACACTACCATTACACACCTTCCTGCATGCGTCAGGCTGAAAAAAATTTGGTGTTAATAGCACATAATCACGCTCCAAAAAAAAAATATGACAATTTACCTCTCTCGGGAACAAGTAGCCATCTCTTTCCACCTCAGCCAGATGGTACAGGTCAGAATTAGCCAACACACGGGCATCGTGGGAATGTCCGGGCCAGCCAATAAAGACATCTGTGAAACTAGGGGGGGAAATGGATATGAAAAATTACATTCAAAAACACATACGCAAAACAATGACACATCATATATTGCATAACACACTTACCAATACTTATGGTCCACAACTGCCTGAAGAATGATCGAATGCCAGCCTTTGCGATTGTGGTAATCCGCAGGGTTATGTCCTGGAGCTAAGATGGGGATGTGAGTACCGTCTATGGCTCCAGCACACTGGGGATAACCGCGTCTCACAAAGCCGGCTACGGTGTCATCCAGACGCTGACCGTGAGGCAAACATATGAAGCGATGGTACAGCACTTCCAGTAAGATGTCCGTGACTTCACGCACAAGCTTGCACACGGTGGATATTCCAACGCCAAACATACTTGCGATGGTGCGGTACTCGCCTGGTGTAGCGTACCACCACAACACAATGGCAAGCCTCCTCCATGGTGGGATTGGAACCCGCAATCTTGTGCGCTGTCGGGATAATGCAGGGGAAACGAGGTCCAACACATACTTGAAGGGAAGGTCGCACATACGAAAGTGCACCATCCACAGCTGGTCTTCAAAGGCTTCCACAGTCGCCCAGAAAGCCTCACCGTGACCACGGTCTCTGGCCCACAAACTCCGCTCTGTCAGTGTGCTGTGCTTCAAGATGGACATGAGGCTGGACCTGATGTATGACCTCCTCCTGCGCAAGTACTGATGCCGAGCGTGTTGCCTCTGCGTCCAGAATTGCGCCCTTTTCCTCTGCAAATCACTGTGCAACATCTGACACAGTGTCAGCAGCTGGAACAAACTTTCATTTGCTGTTGAAAACAGCAAAACGCACCACAAAACCATGATGTCAGGGTTACAGAGCACTAGCTCGTCAGCCATCATCAAGGACAGTGGAAATAAAATGGCCACTGAATGCTGACATCATCTGCATGTGCAACAGTAACGTCCCCTTTAAATGAGGTCACTTTTTTAAGCCAATCAGAGGCACTATCTGGAATGATTGACACTTTACTTTCAAGGCAGACCCGGGTTATTTGTTGGTAATGTGAAAAGGACAGACCCGGGAAATTCCCGGGTTTTTGGCTGGACTTATAACGCGGTTTTGAAAATGACACGGCAATGCTGCCAGGAAAAACACGGGTACAAAATACCGGGTTTTTCAGAGATGGTAATGTGAAAGCGGTATACAGCAGCCGGCTGTTTCGAAAAAGGGGCTTTCCCTCCCTTTACGCATGCCGTATCGCCGCCTTTAGGCATGCCAATTAGGTGGTGGTAGATGATTTTCAAGTAAATATAGAGGTTTAATATAGTAAAGAGGTGAGAGATGGAGAGGTGATAACAAATTAATGAGGATATTGGCCGGATTCAGAGCTCAGAGTTTTCCGATTTGTGCTACTGCACATGCGCAGTAATTTTCGAACGTCAGCTACGTTTCTTGTTGCAACATAGATTGCGTATATGTGGTCTTAAAGACCGCATGCGCAGTAGCACAAATCGGAAAACTCTGGGCGCATATGCAATGCGCCCGGAGCTCTGAATCAGGCCCATTATATCTAGTAAGTTCCCAAGAGCCATTACTTAATGATCCGTGGGTCCCTAACAAACTGGTGGCAGTTGTCGGATCTGTTTATCTTTTAGAGTATCTAAGTATGTGATATAAGAAATTATTTCTGGCCCTTGGAATTAGTAATAACTGATTCCATGAGAAAAGGTTCAGTGCTTTTAAGTGATTATTAGACATACATACAAACATACATGGGTGCGCATTATACCCATGATAGAAGTATTTGTATTTGGCTAAATTAATGTTTATTGGTCACTATTTGTATTGATTTCAGAAGGCACTAAGCCCTATTCACTGGCACTATGCAATATTCATGTGGCATTAGTACTTTCCCATTAATGGTGCAGGGACTTGGCTTGAGTACACAGTTACTCAATTTGGTCCATTTAGACCTCTATCCATCCTATTGGCCTGAAATTGGATAAGCATGAATGCTCACATGGCTGCTTGTAACATCCAATCCTAGTTGCCTGGTCAGCTCAAATGAGTCTTAATTGTGCTTAAAAATCAGGCGACCCAACCATCAATCACTCGACCAGTTTTCAAATGTGTAAGCTACCATGAGTGTTTTTCCAACTCTTCTCCCGATTCCGATATGACACAGCACTGTCTTTGAGGGGAATTTAAAGTATATGAAAATGCTACACATATTTCAGCTTTTTACAGTGCAACCATTAGTGTTTATTAACAGCTTATAAAAGAAGCACGTTGACTGTTTTATTCTACTTATAGGCACTTAATAGCTTTTCTTTTCATATGTATTTTGCTATTTCATTATAAACCTACAACAACGTCATCACAACAGTAGTTAAGTATAGTTAACCCCTCTTACTCAAAGTCATCCTTTATGACTAATGTTCCTTTTATTTAAATTTTATATGTACTTTATTACCTAGAATGTCATGGTCATCCATATACATTATTATTCTTTATATCCATATGTGTTCAAACCCCTTGTAAATACTGTACCACATGTCAGCTTATCTACATTAACCCCTATGATTTATTAACAAAAAGTATGTAAGCCATAAGTTCCATATGTGTTGGTATAGCACATGTGCTGTAACAGAGATGGCTAATTCAAAGTGCAAGTGTAGATCAGAGTAATCCCATGTTGTAATATAAGGGGGGCAAGGGGTAAATTACTCATAATTCTTGTGCATTCAGGTAAAACACTTTGCTTTTGCACATAGAAATCAAATACTGCTTTATGTTTAATGTGGAAATTAGAGTTCAGTTAGAAAACTTTACCTCACTGACAGAATCAACTGGTGTCAGCAGCACTGAACAGGGATGTCACTTCACACAGAGAGAATGCTTAACCAGTTATTGGTTTATCGAACAGATAACAACTCATGCAGGAGCAGCAGCATTAACAGGTTACAGAGGCTGTATATGCAGTATACTATGGCAAAGGTCTCTATCACAACCTGTGTTATGGCAGTAACAAGGAGTAATCTCACTAGTTTCACTAAAGACAGTAATCTCAGTAATGGCGCTGAACATCCTTTCAGCACAATGGGCTCCATTTACTAATAACAGCACTTTGAGCGCTATTTAACCAATCCAGGCTCGCTGCACCTCTCAGTGAGCCTGGACACTTCGATCCCTGCATTTACGAATACTTACACCTCCGGCGAGGTCCTGCGATTAAATGAAGAACCCAGTCCTGCTCGTAGATGAAGTCCAGGCACATACGCTGGACTACAGTGCGCATACGGTGGGACTTTAATTTCAGAGAGAAGACGCGGCGAGCTGGGAAGGTAAGTTTAACTCTTTATTTACCTTTATTTATTTATTTTTTTCCCCACTGGAATACTCATTTGTGTTCCTCGTTCACATGAACAAGGAACACCATTGGTAATTACGGTGGACAAAATTTATATTTAAATTATAGTTTATCTTTAAATAATGAAAATAATTTATTTATTATTTTTAAAAAAAACACACACAAATTTTTTTTTTTTTTTTTATATAGACATTCCAGCGGTCTCCCAATACATACCCCCCTCCTTTCCTCCCCCCAGCTATTACAACAGCTATTAGGGTGAGAAAAAGTGGGTTATATGGGGAGACCGCTGAAATACGTCCACTAACGCCATCTTCAGAACTATATAGTATCGGCGCAGATTGTTAAAATCTGTGCCGATACTTATTAAATACAGCGATTAGCCAGCCAGCATTCATTAGAGTGGGCCAGCGATCGGGGATGCAGAAGCTGATGATCGCCATGGTTTCCATGGCGATCATAACTTTGTAAATGGTGAACACTTCGTTTTAAGGAGATAAAGACTGTTTTTAGGTGAAAACAGTCTTTATCTCCCGTAAATGAAGTGTTCACCATTTAGTAAATGGAGCCCTATATATAGTAAGCTAAACAGTGCAAACTGGACAAAATACTGACGTCATCCCTCATCCTCTGTAACAGCCAACACTAGAGGACTGAATGCTGTGAAGAGGATGAGAGGGGGCAGCGCTTAGAGCGTGCTTCTATATATCCCACATCTCAACTCTCATTTATTTTCACTGTTTAAATTTGCCTTCCCTAGCAGTTCAGTATAGTTTTTCTCTGGTCTACACCTACATAAGGTGGTCTGCCCTTAATCTCAAATTCTGGAGTGTAATAATATAATAATATAAATACATTTGTGTGTATATACCACTAAGGTGTCATAGAGTTCACCAGGACTGCGAATGATTAAGACATGATATGTACAATCCTATAGCCCCTACCCGACAGTCACACAGGACATGTTGCAGTATATTGGATATGTTTACAATGATGATTGTTTGAGCTGATTGTTTTAGCAGTTGCAAGTTGGAAGTCTGTTGTAAAATTGAATAATTGTGTATTCATGGATTGGATGCTGTATCTGTCACCTTGTTGTAGATTTATGTAAGCAGTTAGATCTGGAGCTGAATCTGAAGAGGACTGGTCAAGTGTCTATCCAGTAGAGATAAACGCCAAACCCTGTGTTTTGGTTTTGCTTCTGTTATGGTACCTGAGGTACACAGGGCTGGAACTAGCTGACTTCTGGAGGAAGACGGACGTCTAACCCGAAGCTGGTCTTCACTAGAGCCCCTAATGGTGGGGATAGTCTGGGCTGCAAGGCGACAGGCAGGTCGTGGCCCCCGGCGGCAACGCCCAGGAGGAGAAGGAGGAATACTAAGACGGATGTAGATAGTGGAGGAAAGAAAGGAGCAGGTAAGTGAAATAGACAACGCCAGAAGGGACTGACCTGTGACAAACAACAGAAAACACTGAACAACGACGGAGGACAGAGGGGAAGACAAAGACAGACTGAACAAACTAACGTACAAGGGTACTCACTCACTGACACAAACAGCGGTTCCCTCGAAGGGCAAAACAGGCACTTACACTCAGGAGAGGAGAGGTTAATACAATGAGGTATATGACAACAAGGAGAGAGAGAGAGAACTGGAGACAAGGAGGATCAAAGGCAAGGAACAGGGCTGGAAAATGCTGGGGCAATCAAGATCAAGAAAGCACAAGGCAAGAGCAAAAGAGCAAGGTAGCAGGTCACAGAACAGCAAAACTGAGGCTATAACCGGCACAGAGTGATGATGCAGGCTGGTTTATATAGAGGCTGCTAGCCCCTAATAGGCTGAGCAGCCTTTGGTCCTCTTATTGGATGGAGGCTTCACCTGGACGGGAGAGCACCTCATTGCATTGGTGGGGAGTGGAGCGCGCGCCTGCTCAGAGATGCGGCGGTGCAACACGTGCTTTTTGTTGGCTGATTGGGTCAGAGGCTGGCGGTTTCTTCCGGCAGGCAGCAGGCGGGTAAGTAATGTCCAAGATAATGTTTTTCTCGTGGCGTGTAAGAGCTTTTAAATCTTCATAGTGTTGTGGTTTTGGTTTTGGTTTTGTCCATAAAAAATGAAATGTTTTAGTTTTGGATCTGTGTTTTATTTTAAATTGCTAAAAAAAATGCTAAAATCAAGTCATTGTTATGTCTTTTTGCTCCTAAAGCATTATTAATATGAATAACATTAATTTTCAGTCATTTCTAGTCAAATTGGACCACCTCACAGCTCATAAGATTGAGGTTGCTTGGTACATTCTACCATATATTGTCTAGTATCCCACTCTCAACTTTGTGACATTTGTCAAATGTATTCTCATGTGTTTCTTTTGTTATATAACCTATGAAAGGACAATATCTATAGTCCCTTCCACAGTAAATATATATGTAAATTCTATAGTATGTAAAATGTTTTTAAAAAAAACAAAACAATTATATAAATAAAGAAGAAAAACTGTGAACAGGATTTGCTGCAGGGGGAGAAATATAGAAGCTGCTATTAACCAGTATATCCCTAGTACTTTTTATCAAACTAAGGGCCAGATTTACTATGCTGCGAGTTTAGAACATTCTATAGTTTGTAATATGTTTACAAAAATTATATAAATAAAGAGGAAAAAGTGTGAACAGGACTTGGTTCAGAGTAATATAGAAGCTGCTATTAACCAGTATATTCCTAGTTCTTTTTAGCAGACTAAGGGCCAGATTTACTAAGCTGGGCTATAACGGGGCTATACTATTTAAGGGGGACTTATATAGATACTAGTTACAGTACAACGGGGACACATTATTATTGTTTTAACATTACATACTCTGTGGACACATTTAGTGACGGCGTAGCATACCGTTAACCCTTGGCCTGCTGAAGCTTATAGTACTAAAAGGCACAGCATGCACTGCAACATGTGCATGCTGTGCCTTCTAGTACTATGTGCACCAGCATGCAACGGTATGGTTTTTTATGTAGCAAGACACATGTAAAAGTTGTTTACTTGTGTTTTGCAGCCAAAGTGAGTGGCGCTTTTTATGAAAGCGACACTCATAGCAGACACTTTTAAATGGCGCTTTTTCATAGCGATTTTGCAGCAATTTTACTAAGCGACGCTTAGTAAATATGGCGATTGCTAAGTCCGTCATTGAAAAAATCACTATGGCGATGTTTGCCATGGCGATTTTAAAAAATGAAAAAGCGCGGCGTATTTACCTTTTGTAAATTTGGCGATCACTAAATCGCCACTACAAATGACCAAAAGTGGTTATTTGTAGCAAAAACGACTTTAGTAAATGAGGCCCCTAGTGTTACTAGGAGCAGGACGGGGCTTGATGATGCAATTTTCATCTTGAAGCTCTGCCACCATTTTTAGTATTACGACTTTGATGCTCAGGGGGTGGGGCTTCTGGTGTGATTTGCATAAATCGTATCTTTTATACCTTCCCCCTTACTGCCATCTTTGGCTTTCCTCCATTATCTCCTGGGGGAATGCATTGAAAATTCATAAACCTGATGCAAGTACTTAGTTCCCCCAGCTGTCTCAATAGCAACTCCATAACAAGTCAGCAGCAAGTGTCCCACTAGCCTGATCTTGCTTGAAGTCCTCTCTGCTCACACACAATTCACTAGAGGCTGGTGTCTCCTTCAGCTGTAAACAATTTGCCCTCAGGCAGATGGGCAGTCAGAGAGGTCACACCATATGTTCTCATAGGACTACACCCAGCAGTAATTGCAGCTCTGACTGGGTAAGTCTTTCTCCTTATTCTCCTTCTCACAGCTTTCTTCTCCACAGCTCCTCTGTACCCCTCCTCTTCACACTGGTTTTATCCCAGACAGTTCTTACTTCAACTTCCTCTCTGGCAACTCCTCCCTGCCTGGAGACACTGCGCGAGCTGAGTTCTGCAGCACCCCTTGTGACCATAACTTTTTCTGGCAAAGGGGGCATAGTAAGTGGCACCTTAAATCAGCAGGTAAGCAATGTAACAAAGCAATGATAAGGCAAATAAGACTGGTTGCATGAGAAATGAAATGAATAACAGAAATAGAAAATGATGATATTGTGTAGGTCATTGGCACAGTTCAACACAAACTAAAATTATATTTACAAAAATAAATCAACATAACAGCCTCTTTAACGAAACACAACACCCTTACTAAAAAGTCTTAGGCCAGATTTACTAAAGTTCAAGTTTGCTTGAACTCACGGAGAATGCTTATGTTTACCAGCAATTTTAAAATCACCGTATTTACTGTTGCAAACTGTCTATAAAATTAACTGTAGAATGGCTTTCAGCTGAACATTGGACAAGATGCATGGTAAGTATGTATCATGTTGATGTTATTTAAAAAAAAGGATTTAAAAAAACTTAACTTCCTATATTTAAAGATTTTCTAATTAAAAATTGGTTTGACTGATCAGCCACTTCTTACCTAGTGATGCTGCTGACCGAGGAGGTGGAGGAGGTGAAGCAGGAGTACTTATGATGGATTATGCACCTGTAGATTTAAAAATAGATTACATTTATAAGAAAGCCAATAACTTGACATGTTAACATTGTTAAAAATATGCTCCATAGTTTTAAGTACATGCCATTCAAACATCTGATGTAGTAATGATAATATTTGGCCAGATCCAGACCTAAGTGCTTGTTAAGTTTCATTGCATGACGTATTTACGCTAGCGTATTTTCTATGCACTCCCCTAGGCACTCCCTTCGCTCATTCGTACTTTGGTCGTTTTACATTTCCCAAGCCCTACCTTAACTTTTCAAGGTGTAAGTACTGACGTACGTAATAGATTCACGTATGTAACGGCCTAACCCGGCCCATACTGTACGATTTAAATGCCTCCCTCCGCCTACAAAGCATAATTACAGGTGTCATATGTATGACCCGCACCTTCATTCGTAGTTACGTTGATGGTATGTACGCTCAGAGTTACGTGGCGTAACATCTGCCACGCGCATACACAGTACATACAAATAGACAATTTTACGTAAAAACGCTAGCATACTTTGGTCTGGATCTACCCTGTTATGTTTCATTATAATTTTAAGATATAACAATAGTATTCCTCATTATTTGAATTTAATAATTACGTTGGGGAGGTTCATCTGTATCTTGTACATTATCACCATGAACTAATTCCTCGGGCATTAATTGGTCCTCATAGGCATTGTATTAAATTCTTACAGACTTTTGCTCTTCTGCTATTTTTTCCTTCACACAACTTTTAATATCAAAAAATCTTTTCAGACAGTTATCCTCTGTACGACGGAAAGTTCCCACAGCATTTACTGCATTCACAATATTCCGCCATCTATCTCTTTTAACTTGGAAAGGTGTTATTGCAACTTGAGATCCTAGAATCTGTTCATAAACTGGGACGACAGACTCCACAAGAGCACAATTCTCTGCAAAATTAAACCTGTGGCACATTTCTGCCAGATTTTGTTTTGGCGTGTTCACCAGAGGCTCTATCTTCATCACCAGATACATTTTTTCTGTCTGTTCTGGGCATTATAACACTAAACATTTAATGAAAAACCATACAAATAAACTATTTACACAAAAATACACAGAAAAGCACTTAATTATGAACACCTTAATAACAATAAAAAAAAAGATGATTAAAGGATTCATGGATTCACAGAAAAATACATCAAAGATAACAGTTATAGAAATGAAAATTAAGGTACTTAAAATCAATCCAAGAGAAAAAGAAGACTTCAATACACAAACAGTTAGCATCGAAATGGTTGAAACTTCACTCAAACACACCAAAGTGAAAGCATTCAATCAGGAAGTGAATATTTAGATGGGGTCAGGGGAGTGACTTCTCGCAATTTCTTAAGGAATACCGTCAATTTGAAGGCAAACACCGGCGAGTTAAATGTAAAACAGCATTCCAGCATAAAAAACCATTAGATTCATAGTAATCGCAGCAAACTACAGCAATTTAAATTGCGGATAAGAATTGTCGTACATCGCCATAGTTTACAAATCGCCATGGAAATTCAACCATAGTAAATTCAGCGTGTTCTAATTAAAAATTGCTGCTTAACTATGGCAATGGCTAGCAATTTATACCAGCGAGATAAATCGCCCCTTGAATTCAATGCAGTTGCAATGTCAGACGTACAGACGGACTCCAAATAGCAATTTAACAGACTTTGGGGCCAATCCAGACCCATGCACACATTACCTGCATGTAAGGGTCTGTAAGTACGATCGCCTAGCAGGGAGCGCACTCCCCACTCTCGATAGTAAATCTGCACACTTACGTGTCCAGATTCCTACCTTAAATATTATGACTAGGTCTGTGGCTGTAGTCATAATGGGGCTTCCCCCTGCTATCAACATGGTTTAGCCCTGGAGTAACTAAGTTCAAGCACTTAACTAAGTCTGGATCCAGCCCAATGACCCCAACATTAAGTGTTCTACACACATTTCTGTGCATGCAGAATATTGAATTGTATGTAATGGCTTAGCCAAGCCCATACTGTTCAATTTAAATGCCAATGGTCACCCAGCATGCATATCTCATACACATGGTGTGAAGAGGCTAAATTCTACATGCACATACCAATTCCCAGCTCATGTATGTTGCAATGGGGATGCACTTTGCGCCGATCTTTTCAAACTTATACATGTGGTCCTTTAAGGACCAACATGTGTGTGGTGGCAGAGTCGGCTCGGAGCTTGTTCTTTATCACCGTTATATAGGTTACCTATTTTTTGTTTGGGACGGTCCGGAGGATTATCTTAATGCATTTTTAAGTGGTTTAAATCAGAATTATTTCAATTTAACATTACGTTTGTGATACGCCTCTCCAACATCAATTTTTTATAACAGAAGATGTTCAAAAAGACACAGTAATACAGGCATTTATTTATTAAAATAAATGACAATGGGCCTGATCAATAATTAAGTATTCAGTACACTAGCACTGCATTGGGAGTCTAAAGTATGGATTTTGGCATCCAAAATTCTGTACACAGTAGTACAAGGAACATATAGCTTGTGTCTACAGATTACGGGATTGTACTGTATTCACACCTAAGATGCTTCTGCCAGTTAGGTACGTAGATTGCCTCCGTGTGGTCTTTTAAGAACACACAAAATAGTTTAAGGAAATACCACACAGATTAGTTTAAGTAGAAAGAGGCCACCTGGGGGAGTAATTAGGAAGAACTAGAAGAGGGGAGGAATTAAGATTAGCCGGGGAGGGCGGGGGGGGAGGTGGGGAGAGGCAATGTACAGTACATGCAGAGTTCCCTACTTAAAAAGGGTCCTAATTGTATAAACAGGACAAATAAATACAGAAGAAGAATGTATTGCTAATGTATTGCTAACTCTTTAATGCAGACCATAAGAAAAGTTTTTAAAAAGTTCAAAGTGCTAAAATAGTTCAATGAATCATTGAGAAATCAACTTATCCATATCACCCACATCTGAGCAATCATGTGAAGAGAGGATACCGGACTTTCCTCAGTTGAAAGAATGGGTTGTTCTCTGATCAGGGCTGGCGCTACCTATAGGTATTGTAGGTGAGTTGCAACTCACCAGGGGGGCAACACAAAGTCTGGGCTATCCATTTATAAAATTTGGACAGCCCAGACCATTACTGTGGCTGGCAGGAGGAAATCATTGTGCCAGCCAGTGGCGGCTGAAGACAGCCTAGAGCACCACCTGTTGCTGGGAGCTGATCCACTTCCTGCCGCAGATCTGCCACACTGGAGCCCACTCAATTATCAAGCACAAACAATTATCAAATGTTCAATCGGGGAAGACGAGGCAATCGCAATCGGAGACGATACTGAGAGGTACATTTACTCCTGATGCTTTACAAGTCATTAATTTATCAACTAGACCACTAAATGAACACCATATATCAATTTTAAGTAAAGGGTTATCTTCTTGTCCTGTTGCTCCATATCAACGCTTTCCATGGAAAAAAAAATTATATATTTTTTTGAGGAAATTGGCACTTCACAAATTACATACTATACCTGATGGCCTTACATTGGAATTATTTTCTTCTCTTGACTCTGATGATTTGACAGCAATCTCAGTATTGGAAAGTCTAGAAAAAGAATCAATATCTGTAATATCTTCTTTACCTCCTAAGAAAAAGTCTACCTTCTTTCCAGACCTGCATAAGTTCCCTGAACTAATTACTTTTAGAAATTTTGTATCTAAGGAACTTGATTCTTTATTTCTATCTTGAAAAAAGCTTTGAGGGAACTAAAAACATGGAACGATATGATAATTAAGCCCTCCGATAAGGGGGGCAATATCCTTTAATGGCCAACTGAGATGTATATATCCGAGGCTAAAAAGCAATTGACAGACTTAGTCTGTTACAGTCGTCTTTTCTCTAACCCTACCATGGATTTTCTGAAGTCATACCTCAGATTGATCGAAGATGCCAAACATATGAACACTATTTCTAGTGATGATTATAATTTCCTGAGGATTGAACACCCAAGGGCAGCGACATTATATCTGCTGCCCAAAATCCATAAATGTCTCAAAAAACCACCCGGCCAACCGATGTGTCAGGAAAAGGCTCTTTGACAGAAAACGCCAGGAAATATGTCGACTTCTTCCTTAAACCTCTTGTACGTACTTTGCCCTCTCAATTAAGGGATACGGCTGATTTATTGTCCCATCTAGCGGATATGCAGGTTCCTAAAGACACATGGCTGGTGTCCCTCGATGTCGAATCGTTGTACACATCGATTCACCACGAACAAGGGCTAGCTGCTACAGCGTATTTTTTGAATATGACTAATAATTCTGTACACTGTGAATTTATTCTGGAACTCCTAGATTTTGTCTTGACTCATAATTTCTTTGTTTTTAATGACAATTTTTATTTACAAATCCGTGGCATGGCCATGGGCACTGCGAATGCCCTATCTTATGTCAATCTACATCTGGGTAAATGGGAGCAGCATGTCGTCTTTGGTGAGGCCAGCAAGAGTTACCATTCCAGTATCCTCGTCTGGCTTCGGTACATTGACGACATCCTGCTCCTATGGCAGGGTGATGAGGACACCTTGATTTTTTTTTTTCTGTTCAAAAAAGTCTAGAGAGTTTAGATTTTTTGGATTTCAATTATCCTTAAAGGGAATATAATTACAAATTAGTTTCGTAAACCTACTGCCACAAACAGCTTACTCCATTTTGGCAGCTTTCATCCACCTGCTGTCAAAAGGAATATGCCAAAAGGGGAGTACTTACGCATACAGCAAAACTGTTCGACTATGTCAGATTTTAAACAAAAGGCCAAGGAGCTTCAAACACACCTTTTAGCCCTCGGCTACCAACCAGGCCTTTTGAGAAAAGCTTATAATCAAGAAGTTATTACTCCCAGAGATAAACTTATTTACCCAAAAATAAAGCGAGCTGCTAATAAAGTAGTTTGTTTTATTGGAAACTATTGCGATCTCACACTGGAGATAACTCAAATTCTCAACAAATATAGCCATGTTCTTATCAATAATCTGTCGTACAAATCTGTACTGGGTGATAGGATACCCATGTGTTGGCGTAGGCCCAGAAATATTAGAGACTCCCTAGTGTCGAGTAATTTTCAACCTAAACGTCCAGTTCAACTTTCTATTCACGGTTCGTATCCGTGTAACACATGTAAAGCATGTGCTCATATGGAAAGAACTTTAGAGGTGAGAGACAAATTTGAAAAGAACTATAGGATACCTAAGTTTTTTAACTGTAATACTAGTCAGGTCATTTATATTTTAACCTGCCCATGCCATCTTAGATATGTTGACTAGAAGAAAATTTAAAATTCGTCTTCTTGAACATATAGGATCAATCCATAACAGTCAACGAGACAAAAATAACTTTAAAGTTCTCTTTCCAGTGGCATGTCATTTCTTAATGAAGCACAACTCCAATCCATCTGGGCTTACAGCTTGTATTGTAGAACGTGTTGAGTCTAACGTCCGTGTTGGGGATATTGACATCATCTTGCTCCAATGTGAGCTTAAAGGATATTTCTACTTAATAGTATTTCACCTTTTGGCTTAAATGAAGCCATGAATTTTTCTCCTTTTTTATAATTTGAATAGTTAGGTACTACTTTCACGGTGTACTGTATTTGTAACAAGTCCATGGGATACAGACTCATTATTTATGATCTATTTTGATTTCATGATTTCAGTATTTAATTGCACTATATAATTGGTTGTACCTTA